>PVJO010001477.1:0-171626 GCA_004026905.1 Hystrix cristata | reverse complement strand
GGCAGTCGTCAGGGCTGAGTTGACTGTCAGTGGTCATCCTCAGGAAGACTCTCTGGCCCCTGGAAACTGCCCAGCCCAGTGGACATTCATGTCTGCACCCAACTCTCCTTTGGATATTCCTGGCCTACCCTCTGAGTCCCAGAATCCACACTAGGGCTGGGTTGAGATAAAGCTAAAGGAATGGAGGTTTCTGAATTCTGAAATTTAATATCTATTACAAAATTTATTGAAGAGTCCTCAATGACAATAAATTAGAAAAGTCTGAAGTAATTTTAAAGTATTAGTTCCCTCCAATCTTATTTGGCAGTATAAAAACGCATCTGTTAAGTGCATCAGGGAGGAAACATGCGTATTACTACACAAAAGCCTCACTAATTAGCTGGTCTGTAAGTGCTACATTCGTGGCAGCTGATTTAGCAATAAAACCACAGAAACCTTGAACATTTGGTATTTTGTGCTGATGTGTGTTTGTGAGCTCGTAGGCTCAGTGTGCCAGGGTCCTGCTCCTTCTGCATCTACCGAATGTGAGCAGGGATCCAAAACAGCTGTGCAGAAAAGCCCAGAGACTGTGCTCCAGTGGGGCACTGGCTGTGGGGCCCTGAATATTTTCCCCACCTCCTGCAGCTGGGAGCCTGCTTAGAGAGCTGGAGTGGGGCTGGCTGCTGACTACCTGCAGGAAAGTGAGTAACTTTATCAGGTAAAACACAGAATAGACAGCAGAGGTGGGCTGGGGGCAACTGTGTTGAAAGGGAATTTTAAATGGAGAAGATCGTTTGGCAGCTGACAGATCAGAATGGTAGGAGAAATCAAAAGCCATGTGCCAAAAGTGTGTGGTGATGAGAGAGGGGAGACAGAGATTTGAAGCCAGATGAATCAGCTGGGAACACACAGTTTGCAAGGGAGGGGAAGCAGATCTTGTAGCCCAGCGCTGCTCCATGGCTCCGAGAGAGGCAGGAGAGGCGGGAGAGGCGTGTCATCAAACCCATCTGCCA
The DNA here is from genome assembly GCA_004026905.1 of Hystrix cristata. Taxonomy (NCBI): domain Eukaryota; kingdom Metazoa; phylum Chordata; class Mammalia; order Rodentia; family Hystricidae; genus Hystrix; species Hystrix cristata. The sequence goes on along the minus strand of PVJO010001477.1, from coordinate 170,634 downwards.
GCCCCTCAGGAGGGACAAGGAGTTTCTTTCCTGTTCCAATGTGGCTTTAGGAAAGCTACCTCCACTCAGTGTCACTTCCCTTTCTGTCAGATTATGCTGGCTGGGGCCGTGGCTCTCCCAGCCGGGTTTCCCAAGCAGCCCCATCTTGGAAGGTGCGGTGCCTCTGCAAAAAGCAGGCTGTGGTACTGGGCTGAGTCATGCCACTGAAAACCAATAGCGTGACCGGCCTGCTGCGGCTTAATGGGGCCTGCTCCTGGCAGGTGAGCCTGAGACACTGGGCTTACAGCTGTGCGGGTGCTGGAGCTGAGACACCGCAGATCACCCTGAGGTCCCTTTGACAACCGCTGGAAGAGACGAGGTGTAGAACCAATGGGGCAGCTCTCTCCATTAGATATCAAACACTGCCTAGGGCCCCAGTGATTGCAAATAATAAATGTCACTTGAATGAATGATCTGATTACTCAATCGCTACAGAGGAAATACATAATTTTTTAGATCATTTGGCTTAGCAATTGCTATAATGACATGCTATTTATAGACTCAATAGAAAAAAAACACAGATTTTCCCATCAATCCAAAGGCAGAAAAGGCCTTGAAAGGCCCTAGAATACTTTGCTACTTAGCAAGTGGTCCAGGACAGACAGCCTCATTATCTCCTGGGAGTACGTGAGAAATACAATTCCAAGTTCTCCATTCACTCCAGACCCAACCGAATCAGAATCGGCACATAGCTAGATTCCTAGTTAATTCCTGTGCAAAGTTAAGTTCAAGAAGCACCACTCTGGTTCATAACTATGCATCCTGACCCTCAACAGTCTTATTTTACAAAAAGAAAGAAAAATGACCTCTGAGAAAGAGTTCTTATAGCTTCTTTACTTAGGAAATTCAACCTCTGTTTGTCTGTTGGTTTGTTTGGGAGTCTTGTGATACTGCCCATGCCGACTCTGAACTCCTGGGCTCAAATGACTCTTCTGTCTCAGACTCAGAGTAGCTGGGCATACAGGCGTATGCTACCACACTTGGCTTTAATGAGAGAATTTTGAGAACATTCAGGATATATTTTGTTCTTAAGCTCCATGGGAATTCTGAATGACCATTGGCACTAAGCTCACATCAAGGGGCAGCCCTGGCTACAGTCTGGAACAAGATGCTGCCCTCTCTTCCTCCCCTGGATCCCTTTGTGAGGGCTGTGCTATGGCTCTGCCCAGGGTGTCCACACATCTCCAGTGAGGGTCTGCCAGGTGGCCGTGGTATACCAATGTGGGGGACACTGCACGTTGTCACCCACACTAAAAGCCCTCCTTGAGTCTGCAGTCCTCAACCTATTTCCACTGTGGGTCCTCTGCAGGAATTGAGACTCAAATATCTGTCTTGCAGAACAGGCAGGCAAATGCTTAAAGACGTCTGGGAGAGGTTGGAGTTACATCTGCCTGCCCAGTCATCAAATTCAAACACTTTTGAAATGTGTGCTGGCCTAACAGAACTCTGCGAGGGCATGAGAGCTTATGGGGCTCTAAGCCTTCCAGAGGTCAAATCTGAGTTTCTGGTTCCCATGAGCCCAGCCATGTGCTGACTGCTGGTCAGTGCACAGCAGCATGAAAGCAGGGTCTGTGAGCTTGGCTCTTCTCCTTGGTGCAGTCCTCTTGAGCAGGAAGTTGAGCCCAGGCTAGTGACTGCTCTCTGGGAGCTACTTAGCCACAGAAGACGTTCTAGAAACTTGACCACTTTTAACACTTTCAGCTGCTCCAGGAGGAGTCACGGCAAAATGCACCGGCACATCTGGGGAGCTCATCTGGCCTGTCCCCCACTTGGGGCTCACTCACCAGTGATCGAGGGGGCTGTACCCACCCTAGACTCTCGGATCGGATGACCTGGAAAATCAAGACCACGCTTATTTGGCAAAAGCAAGTTCCTTGGGGCCAAAGTATTAGCAGGTATTAGGAGGAGACATCTTCTTCTCCAGGGCTTAGCAGCCCCTTATCCTTGGTTAGGAGGCTGGGTGTGAGGGACAGGGCTACGGACTGCCTGCGGCCCGTGGGTTTGGCTGTGCCCCTTGGTATCCTAATCCTGGCCTTCACTGTGACAGGCAGGAACTCCTGCTAGATCCCGTATCAGTTACATTTTGCTTCTCATTTCAGTCAAAGCGTCAACAATCTGCAATACACCCCCATACTTCTAGCAGTATTTTTAGAACAAACAACTGACATATTTAGCTGGGATAAATCACCTCAAGATACCCCAGTTTAGCTCTTTTTTTGTTTTCACTTTAGCTATAGATCTCAGCTCTGATTGGCATCCTGGAGCCAACGTCTAAGCTAGAAATGAGCTGGCTGGGTTGGCTGAAAACCCCTTGAGCATCACATTGCCCATGTTTCCAGTGCCTCCTCCAATCTTTCACATGACATTGTAATGAAGGGAGCCATTGCATGTTATGCTGTCTTCAAAGCAAGAATCTACACACGCAGGCAGGATTCCTGTCTTGAGCCATGAGGAGGGTCGAGGGAGTGGGTAAAAAGGAGGCAGAGAAGCTGCCCTCAGGTTTGGTAAATGAGTTGGTGAGCAGGTTCCTGTGGTATAGCAAGTACAGCAGGTGCAGAGTAAAAACCAAAACAGGCAACAAAAGAAACACGCAGACATGTGCTGGGCCATAACTAAGGCTGCCTGGCTGCGCCAAAGGGCCGCAAGTTTCTACTGCTTGCTGCACAAAAACATATTCATGGGCTGAACTGGGGATCCACAGGTTACCACAAAACACTCCGCATGAATTCTGTGAATTCTGAAGATGAGCTTTCCATACTTTGAATGAGATATCTAGAATTTGGAGATCTTGGAAAGGAATGCATTAAAACAAATACATTTTTGTGGGTGTCCCAGTTGGAGAGGGGCGGCTTTAGTGTGGTCCTTGCCATGGCTCCCTGACTGCCCCAGCCTGGCCTCTCCCAGCTGCTCGGGCTTCTGAGCTCAGGGCAGCTGATCAGATCTGAGCTTTCTGGCTGACAGAGAGACTGGCACATCTTCAAGGTTTTCTCCTAGCATTCTCAGAAAAAGCTAAAAAAGATGCGCTTTGCTGGAAAGAAAGCAAGATGTGCCATGAGAGTTTTAAGTTTGGGGGCTAACAGCCATGTGCATGGCTAGTTCTGGTCGGGTAAAAATGGGGAGAAGGCTTTGGGCCAGCACTGCTCCTGGTCTCAAGGCATAGCTGCTTCTGACCCTGCTGAAACGAGGAACCTTTTCATAAACAAATGTGGCTTCAAATACATTTCTTCTTCACGTCTCCTTTTCTAATTCTTCTATCCTTGCCTTGGAAATCCAATTTTCAATTTCTAAGCCAGTTTTTGTTGCATTTTGGGGATTCAATCTCTCTTGGCAAGCACTCAGATTTACTGAAGGCTTTGCCATGGATCCAAAGCCTCACAGAAAAATGACATAAATGGCTGTGGAGTCCCAGGAGGCTGCTTGGGTCAGCAAGTCCATCCTGGAAGAATGCTGGCTTAATGTTCCAGAGCCAGAGAATGCCAAGGGAAGAGGTCCCCAATAAACTCATTTCAACCTTCCAAGAACACTGGAAGTCCCCCTACGGCCAAACACACTGACAATAAGACAGCTATCATTTAAAAAATGTAGTAATTACACATACTATAAGATTTGTCATTTTAGCTATGTTTAAATATACAGTTCAGTAGTATTAAGAACATTCACACCATCCATGCTGATGCAACCATCACCACCTTCCATCACTATAACTTTTTTCAACTTGCAAAACGGAAACTCTGTACCCATAAAACGATAACACCCCACCCCTCTCCTCCCAGTCCCAGCAACCACCATTCTCCTGACCATCTTTATGAGTTCAGCTACTCCAGGCACCTCATATAAATGGAATCACGCAGTCCTTTTGTCCTTTTGTGAAGGGGTTATTTTACTTGGCACAACAGATTCAAGTACCAGCCATATTACTGCATGTTGGAATTGCCTTCCTTCCTAAGGCTGAATAATATTCCAGGGTCTGCATATACCACATTTTTTTATTCATTCGTCAATGGTTTGCTTGGTTTGCTTTTACCTATTGAACTACTGTGAATAATACTGCTGGGAATGAACATGGGTGTATACTATCTGTTCAAATCCTTGCTTTCAATTATTTTGAGTACAGACTTAGATGTGGAACTGCTGGATCATGTGGTAGCTCTTTTTAATTTTTGAGGAGCCACCATACTATTTTCTACATAAGCTGCCCATTTTGTGCTCCCACCAGCAGTGCATAAGAATTCTAATTTTTCTATACGCTGGCCAACATTTGCAACTTTCTGTTTTTTGATAATAGCTAAGATTTACATTTCCCCAAAGATTGGTGATGCCAAGAATCTTCCCATGTGCTTATTGGCTGTTTGTATATCTTCTTTCAAGAAATACGTACTTAACTCCTTTGCCCATTTTTAAATCAAGTTGTTTCTTCTGTTGTTCTGTAAAGTTGACCATAAGCTATTGCACCACTAAATCCCACTCCACTTTAATCTGTGGTGTCTTCTACCACCCACTCTCCTTTATCCCCAGCTTGTATCCAAGGGCCGGCATCCCTGGGTTGGTTACGGTGCGCTTGTTCCTCCCAGACATTCTTTGGTTACTACTAGATCGTCTCTCTAGATTTATGAGATGAATATGAAAAACTCAAGGTAAATAACTTAAATAGCAAAATATAAGATAAATAATAGGAAACAGGGAGACCGATCATCTGCTAATGAGAAAGAGACCAAGAAATGGAGGAGGGGGAGGGATGGAAAGGGAAGGAGAAATCAAAAGAATTCAGATGAGTTTTATACATGTACCAATTCACCATGATGACTGTAATCATTAGGTACTGCAAACGTGTACTAATAAAAATAAAACGTAAAAAAAAGAGATGAACAGCCTCTTTCCTTGCAGCCCAGCTTTTTATCAAATGCAAATGTAATGGGCATGTTCATTACTTTATCACTCAGCTCAGGCATAAAAATAGCCCGCAACACCTGGCCTCTCAGTGATTACTAAATCAAATCATTGCTCAAGATGATGTTTCAACTTCAACTGAGTTTCTCTGAGAGTCTGTGTGAGCAAGGCAGTGAGAAAGCGACCCAGTCTCACTTGCCATAATGATATTTTAAAACTCAGATCTATATTCCACTTAAGTCAAGGATGGCCCTAACCATGTTTTCTAATTTACTGATGATAAAATCCTGCTCACATGGATTATATGCTGGCAGACAACAGAAATTCCTTCTCTGCTCACAGCACTGTCCCCATAGCTACAAGGGCACTGGCAGGTGGTAGGAACTTAATGTTAAAGGCAGTTGGTGACTAGAGGCTCCGACGTCAAGGCCAGATCACCTGCATTCAAGTCAGGCTCTGCTGCTTCCTAGAGGCATGATCTTGGACAAATTACTCAACCTCCCTGTGACTCAATTTCCTTATCTGTAAAAGGGGGCAATAAGATGACCTATCTCAGATGGTTCTTGTGAGAATTAAGTTAGTTTTCAAAAATGCCTATCACACAGCAGTATATGATCATTGGTGGTTAATTACTGACTGAATGAGATATAATGTTCACTTACTTCCATACGTACAGTCATGCTTTGGCACTTGTGGTTTCAGAACTCGTCAAACCTGGTACTCAACACATTTTGCTAAGAAAAATGTTTCGGCCCTCACCACTTGCTTGAGACTCACACTTGCTAGAACTTGTGAGTCACCGCGCAAGCGAAATGCTCCCCCGCCCCCACTTGCTGGCCACTCAGCACCACTCTCTGGCGATGAAACAGATCCACTTGGCAGCCTCGGGGGAGCTCTCAGACAGTGCAGAGGCCCACATACTTGTCCTTACCGTCAGGTGTTTTGTATGCTGATTGTACTTTTGTACATCGATGCTAATCATGGGTTACAAAAAGGTTTAGAGTGATACTTCTAAGCCTAAAAGACTTGCATTAGCCCAGCAAATAGTTTCCACTGGTGTAAAAAGACACGTGGTTGTCTGACAAACTCAGCTTTCACGTGTTGAGAGCCAAGTGCTACATACAGAGAAACAGTATTTTATTTTAAATTTTAAAAATTCTTTTGGTTTTTTGAGACAGTGTCTTGCTATGAAGTTCATATTGGCTTTGAACTCACTATGTAGCCAAGACTGGTCTTGAACTCCCAGTGATCTTCCTGCCTCAGCCTCTCAAGTGCTGGGAGTATAAGCATACACCATCATGCTCAGAATGGAAGAGTATTTTAGAAGAGTTGTGTTCCTCCAAGCAGATGACTTAGGATTTGTTTTACTATCTTCCCAGGTGTCAAAGTTATGGACTGAAAACGCACAACAGAGTTGTCCACACACTATTATGGCCCAAATTTGTATGTGTCACCTTAAGAGTTTTCAAAAGTTACTTTCTTGTATTTTGTGGTACCATATGATGGCTTCTTAGGTGTGCTACTAATCTTAGGACCTCCTACAGCACAAGCACGGGGTAAGTACATATTCTACTGAAGTAGGAAAAAATAAAAATTCAAATAAATTAAAAATCTATTGGGGGATGGGGATTTAGCTCAAGTGGTAGAGAGCTAGCCTAGCATCTGCAAGGCCCTGAGTTCAATCCCCAGCACCCACAAAAAAAAAATCTATTGGGGAGTTGCATAATCAGTTTGTTGAGAGCAAGGAACTTAAATCCCAGTGGCGGCTTCCCTTGGCAGCCATCGTAAGGCTTGCTGAATCCGAATACTAACCCATTAGTCACACTAACTTTCTTAAATGCCACCAGAACTATGACACTCTGTGATGTACCTAGCAAAGATGAAAATACCCAACTGCCAGTTCCCACTCTAATATTTTACCTAAAAACGAATTTCAATGGCAGAAACAAAGTCTGAGGGCTGGATCAAAGCACTGGCCTGACAGACTGCTTCACTGTTTTTAGGAGAGACAATTATTCCAAACATCACCAGGCACCTACCATAAAGAAAATGACAAGTAAAATGTATTCCTTAAGGGAAATGTCTGCAGAGCTGCATTTCAGAAGGGAGATCAGGACTCCTATATCAACCAAGTACAGTACAAAGTGAATCTACCAGGATTCGCAAATACTGTTGCATAGGAAAATGTGTATCTTTCAGCTTTATTTAGGAAAAACTTACAGTGTGCAGAGACACTATATAATCAGCTAATATTAACTTTTCATTCTTTTGTCTTGATATTTAATAAAGGACTGAAAAAATGATTTTTCAACAGAAAATGGTAGTTCAGAAGGAAGAAAAACAACAAAAAGACAAGACACATGTGGAAATGGCAGATATAAATTCAGCCACATCATTAATTATATTAAATGTGAATGGACCAAATGCTTGAGACAGAATTATCAGACTAGATAAAAAGGGAAGACTGTATCAGATAATATCTATAAGAACAGAAGTAATATTTAAAGAAATAATGGATGAGCACTTTCTAGAAATGATAAGCTTTTTATACCAATCCATAACTGGGCAAATCCACCCCTAGATGTGTCATTGTGCGAATGTAAGACACCAGCGCCAGTGGCATTTAAAAGCAGTCAGAGAGAAAAACAGATGATATCAAAATGAACTACCACTAAACAACACTTGGTTTCTCAACAATTACAAAACAGCAAGATCACTAGGGCTCTGAGAAAATGTTTGAGCCTATCTAGTTTGAAAACTTTTTTGAGAGTAAAGCCAAACATATATTTAGACACGAACTGAGAAAGTTTGCCAGCAAGAGCTAAGATTTCTAGGGTAACCACTAAACAAAAACCACCAAACATAATTTTTCCCCAGTTGTAAAGGAAAATATATAATAAAAACATAATTAACCTAAGAAATGTAGCAAAGGAGAGGGTAAGATACGATATGAAAATGCAGGTCAAATAGAAAGCACAAATGAGATGGTAGATCTAATATAATATGGAATTCAGTATTTACAATAAATAGAAGTGAACTAAATGTTTCAGATAAGACAGTCAACCTGAGTTTTAATAAACTGACTGTAAAGCTGGGCAGAGGAGCATATGCCTATAATCCTAGCACTCTAGGAAGTTGAAGCAGAAGGATCCAAGCTCAAGCCCAGCCTGGGCAACTTAGTGACTTAGGGAGACCTCTGTTCCAAAACATAAAAAGGGCTTGGGCTACAGCTCAGTGCAATTCTCAGTACCAAAACAAAACAAAACAAAACAAAAACTCCCCAAACCCTCCAAACCAACCAACAAACAAAACAAAAGCCTGTTACATCCAAATGAGCACAAGAATATATCCAAAACATAAAATGATCAGGGAGAATAGAAAAATATTTCAAGTCTATAAATATGCATGCGTATGAGTGTGTGTACACATATACACACGTACACATCCACATTCATTCACATGAATGTGTGTATACCACACAAAATACATTTTGAGGCAAAATGTATTATGCATTAAGTGGGAAAATAAGAAAAGCAAAAAAAATTTAATCAACTAAGTATCCAGAACAAACTCAAAACAGAAGGTAGAAAATCATGGAAATAAGAACCAGAAATTCATGAAAGAGAAAATAAACATACAATAAAAAGCTACTGGGTCTCTGAAAGATCAGTGTAACACAAATACTTGGCATGACTGTCCAAGAAAAAGAAAGGACGCCATATGAAAGGAGTATCAGGAATGAAAAAGAAGACTGAACCACAGGGGCTATATGACAAAAAGTAAAAGAAAAAAAGAGTGAATAATTTTATGCCAATAAAATTTAAAATTTAGATGAAATGGACAAATCCTTAAAATACGTTTATTATAACTTCTACATTACACATAGTTTATTTAGCAAGTAGACAACTCTTATATCATTTAATCATTTTTAAAAATCAGCAATCTTTCCATAGCAAAAAGACCAGCTCCACAGAGTTTCGCCAGTAAATTCTACCACAACGTAACATTCTAAGAACAAATAATTGTATTCTTATGCAAATTATTCTAACACACACTCACACACACACACATGCACACTCTCTTCCAGAACATTTTACAAGGCTGGCCGAACTCATATGTTGTCAAACCTGACAAGGATACAAGGACAAAGAAAAATTAAGTCCTATATCATGCATGAAAATAAATGCAGGGGCTGGGGATTTAGCTCAGTGGTTAGAGTGCTTGCCTTGCAAGTGCAAGGCCCTGAGTTCGATCCCCAGCACCCAAAAAAAAAAAAAAAAAGAAAAGAAAATAAATGCAAAGTTCTTTTAAAAATTTGTAACCGAATCCATAAGAAATTTATCTTGATCAAGTTGTGCTTATTCCAAGAACACAAGGTTAGTTTAGCATTTAAAACAACCTATTAGTATTCTCAGATTAAAGGAGTAAATTCATACAATTATCTCAACAGAAAAAAGCATTTGATAAAATTCAGTATTAATTCATGATTAATAAAAACTCTTAACAAACCAGGGTAAGGAAATTTCCTTAATCTCTTAATATCTACAAACAAAACTGTTACAAACACAATGGTGAAACGTTCCAAGAATTTTATTTAACTGTATTGAAAGTCCTAACTATATAGCAAGGCACATTTTAAAAGCTGAAGAACCAGGATACAAAATCAACATTAAAAATATTGGTAGCTTTTCTATACACCTATAATGAACAAGCTGAGAAAACAAAATCAGGAAAACAATTCCATTTATAATAGCTTAAAAGAATACCTAGGAACCAACCTAAGTAAGGAGGTTAAAGAACTTTACAATGAAAATTACATAACACTGAAGAAAGAAATTGAAGAAACTAGAAGATGAAGAGATCTCCCATGTTTACAAACTGGCACAATTTATCCTGCTAAAATGGCATCTTACCCAAAGCAATCTACAGATTCAAAGCAATCTCCATCAAAACACCAATGACATGCTTCACAGAATTAGAAAAAAACAGTCCTATAACTCATATGGAAGAACAAAAGACCCAGAATAGTCAAAGGAATCCTACACAAAAAGAGCAAAGCTGGAGGCATCAGAATATCTGATTTCAAACTATAATAAAAAGCCATTGTAACAATAACAGCATGGTACTGGCACAAAAGTAGACAGGTAGACCAATGGAATAGAACAGAGGACACAGAAACAAAGCCACACAAACTATAGCCATCTGATTCTTGACAAAGGGACCAAAGCGTACACTGGAGAAAAGACAGCCTCTTTAACAAATGGCACTGAGAAAACTGGATATCCCTACACAGAAGACTGAAACTAGACCTCATCTCTCACTCTGTACTAAAACCAGTTCAAAATGATTCACTCAGGCATAAGACCTGAAATTTAGAAACTGCTAGAAGAAAACATAAGAGAAACATGTGAAAACATAGGCAAAGTAAAGACTTCCTGGCTAGGACTCCAATAGCATAGGGAATAACAGCTTGAATCAATAAATGAGATGACATCAAATTTAAGTTTCTGCACAGCGAAACAAGCAACAGAGCAAAGAGACACCCTACAGAATGGGAGAACATCCTTGGCAGTTACTCTTTGAACACAGGATTAATATTTAGACTATATAAAGAACTCAAAAACTTAACAGCAAGAAAACAAATAGACTGATTAATAAATGGACAAAAATAACTAATAGATAATTGTCAAAAGAAGTACGAATGGTCAATAAGTATAATGAAAAATGTTCAACATCTTTAAACATTAGAGAAATGCAAATCAAAACTACATTGAAATACAATCTTATCCAAGATAGAACAGCTATCACCAATAATGCAAAAAAAAAAAAACGCTGGCAAAGATGCAGGGAAAAAGGAAACCACCTACACTTCACAGGGTCCTCAAAAAGCTAAAAACAGAACTACCATACGACCCAGCTACACCACTCCTTGGTAGAGGAATTAAAGTCAGCATACTATAGGGATACCTACATATCCATGTTTTTTCTGGCGCAATTTGCAACAGCCACAATATGGAAGCGCATTTCAATGAAGAAAATGTGGTATATATACATAATGCAATATTATTCAGCCACAAAAAACCAAAATTATGTCATTTTCAGGAAAACGGATGGCATAGGAGATCACCATGTTAAGCAAAATAAGCCACACTCATACAAGTATTTCGATCCCCAGCACTCCCCCAAAAGAAAAACAAGTATCACATGTTTTCCTTAAGATAGGGAATCTAAATAAAATAATAAAGATATCATGAAAATATAAGGAAAACTATTATTAGACAAGGAATAAGGGAGAGCTAGATAGGAGGGTAACGGGAGAAATGGATATGTGATAAAATATTATATGCATTATGAAAACACCACACTGGAGCCCAATGTTTTGTAAAATTAATGGGCACTAATAAAAATATTTAAAAAGAACTATAAAAAAGTGTACAAATATACAAACAAAAAGCACAAATATACTTCCTCAGCAATAAATTTTAGTTTTCTTAATTACTTAAGGAGCAATTTTCAAATATTTTACGTTGAAGGATTAGAGAAAAGGAAACTGCATTATAATTATTTCAGGTAACATTTATTATCTATGTAGAAATTCAAACTAACTGATAACATAAATTATTTGAATCAAGAATTTAGCTGGGTCAAGATTGTACAAAAATCAGCTGCCATTCTATATACTAGCAGCAAGTAGGCAGTAAACTGGATTAAAAACATTTTGCGGGGGTCAGGGATTCAGCTCAGTGGTAGAGGTCTTGCCGTGCAAGGTCCTGCGTTCAATCCCCAGCACCCAACAACAGCAAAAAATTTTGCACACATAATCTATACACAAAAGCATGAAAGTTTTTTAATGTACCACAGAATAAATCTAGTAAAATATGGATAGAACAGCTATAAAATAAAATATATGAATTCATTTTATTTTATATTATCATTATTATTTTACAAGGCTGAAGATCAAATACAGGGTCTTATAGACAAGTGCTCTATAACTAAGCTACATCCTCAACCCCAATATGGACAAATCTTTATGAAGAAAATTATAAAACTTCATTAGAATATTTTAAAAAACCTAAATAATTAGAGAAGTATAATGGTTAGGAATTAGAAAACCCACTATCATAAATATAAAATTCTCCCCCAACTGAGCTGTTAGATGTAATTCCAGTCATCAAAATCTCAAAATGACAAGCTGATTTGAAAACTTGTGTGCAACACCTAAGCACAGCCTGGGCTCTGTGAAACAAAAGGCACGGGGTTACCTATTTCACATGTAATAAAGCTGTAAGAATGATTAAAGTGTGGCATCCCACAGAGCTGGGCGTACTGACCAACGGGACAAAAGAGAAAGCTTGGGAATGGCTTGGAACCTCAGATAGATACCTGACTTACGACAAAGCCGGTGCTGTGGAACAACAGGGGAGAGAATCTTTTTGATGTGCCATGCTGGGACAACTGGAGAATCATGTAGGAAAAAGTTAATTGGATCCTGCACAGCACACACTCATAAAACCATCAACCTCAGATGGACTCCTAGATTCCAGTGTGAAACAAAACCCAAGACAGCTTTTAGAAGGTAACTTAGGAAACTATCTTCATGATCTTGGAGAAGGGAAAGTTTCTTAAACTAGACACTGAAAGTACTGCTCATCAAGGAAATGAGTGGTAAATTCAACTACTTTAAAATTTTAAAATTCTACTCGTCAAAAAACATAGTTAAGAGAAAGCAAAGACAAACAAACCACAGCTTGGGAGAAGATTTTTTGCTACACACAGAAACAACAAAATGATGTGTCACTATAATATATAAAGGAATCCTACAAATTAGTAAGAAAAAGATGATGTAATTAGAAAAAAGACTTCTACATATGCTTCACGAAAGAGAAAAGCTAAATGAGCAATAAACAAATGAAAATATGGGCAACCCCATTAGCAATGGGGAACATGCAGCATAACTCACACTGTGATACATCAGCCTACCACCATGTTGCTGAATGTAAGAAGTCTGGCAACACAGTACTAGCGTGTGGAGCTGCAGGGCCTCAGACTGCTGGTGGGAATGTGACCTGGGACAGCCACTTTGGAAAACAGTTGGGAATTATTTGGTAAAGCTGAAGATACATACATCCTATGACCTAACAGTTTTACTCCTAAGTATATACTTAAAGAAACCCTTGAAACCTATACAGAAATATTTATAGCAGCACTGTTCAAAATGGCCTCAAAAATCCACATATTTTTTACAGTAGGCTGGATAAATGAATCTTAGTTTTTTATACATAAAATACTATTCCTTAGCATGAATGAATGAATTTGTTATAAGCAAAAAGGATGAACCTTAGGAACATAATTTTAAGCAATGAAAGCAAGTAGTATAAGGATATACTTAGTATGATTCCATTTTTTAAAAACTTTAAAATATGCAAAACTAAAAATTTTTATTATTTAACAGTACAAATATATACACTTCAGGGTTGTTGGGGTGTGACTCAGCGTACAGCACCGCAATATGACTGGTGTGACTCCTAGCATGAGCCTGAGTTCAACTGCCAGCACCTCAAAAAATACAAAACTTTAAAACCCACATACATGGTATTGAAACATAAGCAAATGATCAACACAGAACACAGGACAGTGATCAACAGGACAGTCAGGTGAAAGGCAAGAGGATTGGATAGGGAGGAAATTCATAGGGAATATTACACAGGAAATTCATATACCCAGGAACTACATCTGTATGTATGTGGGTATGCATATAAATAAATACAGTGGTACCTCGGTTTACAAACTTAATTTGTTCTATGATTTTGGAAAAGACGGACACGTTTGTGTTTGTGTGGGAAGGATGGTTGTGGTTATGTCTGTCACCTGATGCACAATTGGCAAACAAAAACAAAATTTTGCCAACCACTTCTGTTTGTGAGCCAAATTGCAAAAAAAACCCAAAACAGTATTCGTGAACTGAGGTACCACTGTTTACGGAGGCAATTCATAGGCAACATTAATGTTCTTTTTCTTAAGCTAAGAAATGGATATATCTATGTTAGTTGTATTTTTATTTTCAGCATATTTAATGAATATTCTCTACTTCTACTCAATATTTGGTAACAATTTTAAAGGATTCCAAAATATCATATTTGAAAACACTGTAGTAATAGTAGTGGGAATAATAATATGAATTCCTGCCAATATTGAGGGATTATCATGTACAAATGCCTTAAATGCACTAGCTAAATAAATTCCTATAATAACCCTCCAAGATGGGTACTTTATTATCCATATTTTGCAAATGAGGAAATGAGACAGAGAGATTAGGTGACTTACTCAAAAGCAGAGGATCTGTAGTCCTAAACCAGGTTTGTCTAACTCTTAAAACCAAGCTCTTAACTACTACAGGATCCTTCTTTCTTCCTTCCTTTCTATGCAGAACGAATCCTGTAACACCCCAAAAAACAGCTGCTTCTCCAGAGTAGTGGAGCTTAGCTCTAGATTTCCTTTAAAATGGTTCTTGGTTGTCACAATTCCTTGAGTCAGGAAGTTCTTCCCAACTGTTGAATTTATTGTTTCACCTCAGTTCTGCTTAGAGTGATAAAATGACCAAGATCGTGCCTCTTGGCTTAGAGCTTTTTCATCCCCATTAAGCTTACTCAAAGTACCTTGACACCAACTTTTATCATTTCATGCTAACATGGTACATTACATCTCTTTCATGACTATAATGAAATGGCTGATGTAATTAACTTATACAGAGAAAAGGCTGATTCTGGCCCATGGTTCTAGAGGTTCTGGCCCAAGACTGAGTGGTCCCATTGCTTTGGGCCTCCAACAAGGGCAGCTCACGATGGTGGGAGTTCATTGTGGAGCAAACTGCTCACCTCATAAGCCAGGAAGACAAGCTGGGGTCCCGCAGTCCACTCTGGGGGCAGGCCCCAAATGACCTAAGGACCTGCCACTAGGCCCCACCTCCAAAAGGGCCACAGCACCACCCTGGGAACCAGACCTTTAACACAAGAGCCTCTGGGCAAAACTCATCCAAACCACGGTACGTGTTGTGTGATTTGGATATGGTTTGAGTTTCTCCCCCAAAAGGTTCGTGTGTTGGAAACTTGGTACTCCAGGTTGTGACACTGGGAAGCGATGGGACCTTTAAAAGGTGAGGCCTAGAGCAAGGCAGCTGGGTCACCTGGGGTGCTGCCCATGAACGTAACTGATTTGATTCTCCTGGGCCCCCATTAAGTTCTTGTGAGAATGAGTTGTTATAAAAGGACAAAGCTGGCCCCTGTGGTTCCCTGGCTTCCTTCCTCAATATGTGACCTCTCTCTCTCCCATGTACTCCCACCAGGATGCCATCTGCCATGGCGAGATGTAGTAGAAGCCGGTGCCATGCTTTGAACCTCCCAATGTGAGCTAAATAAATCTCTTTTCTTTACAAATGCTGATCCAGCCTCAGATGCTTTGTTATAGCAACGGGAAACAGATGAATGCAGATGGGTAATACTGGAAAGATCAGCTGCGCTTGTGAGGACGTTCAGCTGTCCTATCTGGCAACTGTCCAGCAGGTGGACAAGAATGATGTAACTGGCAAGTGGTTTCCTCCTAGCCACAAGTCCTAGTATCAACTGTAGTCAATGAGTGGTGGGTGTGGCTGGTGAACACCAGAAACCTGAAGCACTCACAGTCTGTGGTTCTGCTGGGGACAAGCTTATCACAAACAAACAGATAAACCTGCATGGTGTTTGGGACAAGCACCCACTCAAATCTTGTTTAGGTTGGTGTTGAAATGTATGACTCAGGTTGGAAGGAAACCAAGGGATGCATGGACTACATCTGGCCCTAACCTTTAATAAGTATTCCTGGGTAGAAGTTTCCCATCACAAAGGAAGAAATACAAATATTTTAAAAGCAAACAAGTCATCGGCTGCTCTCAGACCTGCTGCCATATGCTTTGCTTTTTCCAGCTTACGGCTTAACATTAAAATAACAGGCTTGCATTCCTTAAATATCTCCAGTGCTGTTCCTTGTTTCTACTACTTGAAAAGGCTGTCAGCTGTTGTCACTTGGAGGCATTACCATATTAGCCACCACTGTTTACTGCTTACTGTGCGGCATGGCTATTAGTTTAATAAGCCTCTTCTTGGACGGCACCCGAGGCTGTGGAAGCAGGAAACACAGGCTGGATCTAGCCTCTAACAGACAAGAGTGTGTGCATGTGCATGCATCCGTGCATGTGTGTGTTGGGGCGGGAAGCAGGGAATGGCCTCTACAGACACTGAGGGGAGAAACTGAGTTCAATTGTATCAGGCTATGCTATATGAGGATGGGTAAATGACCAAATATTTTAAAACTATTTAAATCATTTTAAGGTTCTATGGGCTAAACATCTCGGGATAAAATCCAGAAATATGCCAGTGTGCAAACGAACAAGTTTGAGATGTGCAAGAAGTAAAACACTGTAACCAAGCTCTCTAATTCACTCTGCATAAACAGCTGAACCTACAAAAGAAATCCGTGGTCAGAGGTTTCCTGGATTATAACAAGAATTTTCTTGATAGGGAGACAAGAAGTGCCCTTTTCACTTGTACACAAAGAAATGTTTGTAATGGAAATGTGTGAACCAATTTTCCAAGGAGAGCTGCTGAAAGGCACTGATTAAAAACGCAGAGAGGTGATGAGCCAGAAAAATGAAGTTGAAGCTGACCCACTTAAAAGTTCATCACTGCACTTACTTCTGAAAGTGAAGAAAGCCCACCAGGACCATCTTCTATATCCCCCGCCCCCTCCACACTGCTGCTCCCACCCCATTATTAGCTCTGCAACCATGTAGACAATTAGAACCTTCCAGCCTGCAGGAGTGTTTACTATTTCTGGCCACTGTGTACTGGTTACTAAGCTACCACCACTGAGGATAAAATGGTAACCCAGTAGCCCAAAAGACAATGTTCTTCTCCACAAAGCCTCACCATGAGGCATTCAGTGGATTCCAAATTCATGGGTTCAATAAAAAGGTGACTCAGATGTGAGGATAAGAAAGATGTGAAGATTATTACACAACTCAAGCCTACGACAATTTATAATGATAATTCTTAGGATATGTATAAATACTGATAAACTTATTTAAGAAATTCTGTTTCCTAGAGAATAAAACTAATGCTCAAAGAAGTAAGGTATCTTGATCAAAGTTGCCTAAAATAGAATACTCACCCAGAGCTAGTGGAAGCCCTCAGTAACACAGAACAAACAAGCTGCAAAGCAATGCTGCCCATGTTCACTGGAGTTTAACAGAAATTTTGCCGTATCTAAGTACAATGGTGCCTTGGTTCATGAACTTAATTTGTTCCATAATTTTGGAAAAGATGGCCACATTTGTGGTCTTGTGGGAAAGATGGCCACAGTCATGTTTGTCACCTGATGTAGAGTTCACAAAGAAAAACAAAATTTGCCAAACACTTTCATTTATGAACCAAACTGTTGACAAACAAAAGCATTTGTGAACCAAGGTACCACTGCATTTTTAATTTTAATTTTAATTTTTTTTTGGTACGGGGGGGTCGAACTCAGGGCCGTGTGCTTGCTAACCACCAAGCTAAATTCCCAGCCTGTACCACTATATTTTTGGTATCAGTATTAATATTTTTCTTTAAATTGATTAACAAGGCTTAATTTCTTCCTGAGCGTAATTTTCATGAACTCACACTTTGATACACGTTATATTTTTCTAATGTACATTTATCACTAGGGGTTTTTTTTTTTCTTTTTTTTTTTCCGGTGCTGGGGATCGAACTCGGGTCCTTGTGCTTGCAAGGCAAGCACTTTAACCACTGAGCTAAATCCCCAGCCCTCTAATGTACATTTAAAAATTCATAACTATTAAAATGTTCACCCAAAATCTATCTAAGATCATACTGATGCAGTTAGGACATAAGCCAGGGGCCAGCACAGGAACGGGGAACAGGCAAAATCCTGGACCCTCACCTGCTACTCATTAAAAGCATGATTTGTGTCTTCTGGGACAGTTAGGGACTTCTAAGCCAGTTTGCTCTAAACCATGAATCTACAGAGGCCCAATATGTAACCAAAATCAGAACAAAGCTTGACTTTCATTTTGAATACCTTGTTACTGTAAATCTTGACTCAAATCTTTTCTCAGCTCTGCATAGGGAGTGTCTGGCTGGACAGGGTAGATTAGCCCTGAAATTATATATCTTACCAGCTTTA
Source organism: Hystrix cristata (assembly GCA_004026905.1). Taxonomy (NCBI): domain Eukaryota; kingdom Metazoa; phylum Chordata; class Mammalia; order Rodentia; family Hystricidae; genus Hystrix; species Hystrix cristata. The sequence continues at coordinate 152,493 of PVJO010001477.1, read as the reverse complement.
AGAGTGAAGATATCAAGATAAGAGTTTTACAGGAACCCAGAGGTCTCTAGCTCGTAAACCTGTGATCACCAGTCTAGGAATGGTGGAGCCCCACATGACTGAGTCCACCAGACAGAGACAATCCTTTCGGAGCAGCCATGAGGATTCCAGGGCCAGACTCCAGGACTGAACTCATGTTCCACCAGGCCCCAGCCCACCAGCTAATCCTTGAAAGCTGGCCTCCTGCCTTTGCAGGTAGACCAGTCTGAACCCCTCTATCAGCATGTACCCCTCCAGCTAACTGAGCTGCAGTCCTTTCCTATCTTCCCCTCTAACTTTCCAGATTTTTTTCCCATGTAAATTTGTGCTTTGGTTTAATTTCCATTTCTACCAAAACAAGGACCCACACTAGCAGGTGGCAATCCTATATGCTTGGGGTGCACAATGGGAAAGAATGGACAAGTAGTTTATTTGAACATGGATGACCAAACATTATGTTAGGATGACATAGTGGGCTAAGTTTGTTTTTAACTATCACGAAAAACAAGAGTAAAGGACAGTTTATGTTATTTATCCCCAGGATTCCATGAAGGATTTCGCTCAGACCGAAGGCGGAGGAAGTACAGTAAATCTGGTAACTTCTGAGTAGGGAAAAACAAAAGCCTGGGTCACTTACATGAAGTTTTCCGGATATTCGCTCAGGGCCATATCAATGATGTTGAGAGCATCATGGTAGTGCTTTTGTGCTGACAGTAAGAGGGCAAGGAGGTGCAGAGAATTGGCGTCGTCACCTTGAAGCTGAAGGGCTTGGCGGACGTAGCCTAGAGCCTCTGGTATCTGGTGTAAAACAAAACCAAAAAGAGTGTGTAAGCATATGAACGCGTGTGTGCACACACACAAACACACACACAGACGTCATCACTGGAATATCTGGTTCTCTGTGAATATCAAGAGCTGTTTCACATTGTGCCACATTCATATTTTAAGCCAAGTCTTCATGGCAGCCCCAGCATATTAACCACAAACATGAAAACAGACGCCCTCTTTGTGTGATTGTTGGACAGATGAAGGGATACGAGAGACCCTGTTCCTCCATATAACAGCCAATATTAGATCATTTATTTCTCCCTAAATAAACACTTGCTCTTTTTTTCCCACAAAACTGATCTACCTTTGATTATGTCCAAGATGATTTCAATGTAAATGGAGACACATACTAATTGCCAGGGGTTTTTAGTGGAATTAAACTGTCTTAGCTGAACTGTCCTCATTTTTTAAAGTATTACTGAAATTAAAGTACTTAATAAGTCATAAACCTTTAACAGAGCTTTCCAAATGGTCAGATGTCTGGATCTCCATGGGACAGCAAGGAAATATGCAAACAGACAAATAGACAAACCCCTACACCATTGCAAACTGCAACTTTAAAAAACTGGATCCAAGAAAACAAATTGCGATGCCACATACAAAACAGATGTATCCAAATTCAAGCAGGACCAGACACAGCCTTAATCCTTAGGTGCAACAGCTGCCCAGGGAATTCTTCAAAACAACCCAAGTACAGCGTAGGTAAAATGCACATGTGTGGATATTTGAACACCCTGGGTTCTATGCAGGCTTAACAGTAACGAGAGGAACAAGACCTTGAAACTAGATTTCAAAACTGAACTGGGGACAGAAGATTCTTACACAGCTGCCTCAGGGACTCCTTTCTGTATGGCCTCCATCTTGTCCTGAGAAAGGCATTTTCTCACCTCATATGCTTCTTCCCAAACCCTCTGTCACCACAGCCCTTAGTAGAAAGCTGTTAGTTTTCCTCCTCGAGCTTCCATTCTTCATGAATTTAGGTTATAAAACCTGGCTACGGAGGCTTTCTTCTTTGGCACAGAGAATTAAGGCTGTCACAGCTGGAAGGGAAGTCAGCTGGGCTACCCTTCGTAAGTCCAGAGAGATGAAGTGACGGGAGCAGATCACCTAGCTACTGAATGGCCGAGCTAAGAGTGACTCCGGATCTGATGCATCTCCATCCTGTCCTCCGGTCAAGCAGCACTGGCTCTAAAGCTAGGAGGGTCACAACCTCTTTGCCCCGGTAAGCCAGCAACACTCAGTGAGAGTGTGCCACAAGCCTGCAGCCACAACTATGAGGCTCTACCTACTTATCTGCTCCCCAGCTGACAACTTACTGTGTGAACGGTACCCAAGCTGGGGTTACAGCAAGGGCCAAAGGCTGTGCTATGGTGCTGATTTACAGGGATGCCTGGAGCAATCAGGGACAAATGCATACAGGTTCAAAATGATCTTCTTAGGGAATGGCTGATTGGAAGGGATGCGATTCTGGCTTCTTCATTCAGCGAGTCTCACTGGGGCCGAACCCATGTCAGACAGTGTGCCAAGAGCCAGGGTAAGAGCAACGATGTTACAGATGTGGGCTCCTGTCCTCCTGGAACCTTAAGTCCAGTGAGAAGGACCAACACCGAGCAAGATGTTAGACGCAGGCTGTGGACGAAGGAGGCTCTGCGGGGGCCAGTGAAGCTCCAGGCGATGATGAGGCCAGATGGTCAGTCCTCAGTCCACTCTGTTTCCTGCAGCTCCCGACTAGCCCAGCTATGAGATACACTGTGCCAGGGGAGGGCCCTGTACAGGGACAGTACCTAGTCTCGTCAGGCCCTAGGCTGCCAGTGAGAGCCACTTCTCAGCACCATGCCTGGGCACCTGGGGAATCAGACGCACGCCTCAGCCTGGACCTGCCAGGGGAATGGCATGTCTGGGGAGCTGACCTTCGGTTCACCCTCCCAGTCAGAGCTCAGGAATGTGCTGGGGTCACCACCCGTGTCTGACACCTGGTGGGCAGGCAGGCATATGGCTGGAGTCTCTAGAACAGCTGGGAGGGGACATAAGGGTATGAGAATGTCAATGGCAGCTCAAGCTGCCTTTGGGAAGATGAAGGCCAGCAAAGCTTGCCCCTCCAGCGAGGAGAACAGTGAGTCTCCTACCACAAATAGCCACTGTATGTAATTTTTCCAAGCTTTCACACATTTTAAAGGATCTAATATCTTTTGTTTATACCTGCTGGCATCTTGCTGTCAATAACATGTTTCCTTAGGACAACAAGGACCCAACTCGTGACTGAATACCCATCATGTAGCTCAGCTTGGGCTCTCTGACCCTATTTCTCTTAGCAAGGAACAAAGGCTTTTTGATGACTCCTGAGTCAGGGTATATGCCATGTACTGCACCTCATGTTGCCTCTGACCCCAGACTGGACCCTGTAGATTTAATCTCTAAAAGCAGAGACCAGAACTCCTGTGTCTTCATGGCTGATACACAAATGGACCAAAACCCTGGAGAGGAGTTTTCTTTCCTGAAGACCAAACTTCTCTGGGAGGAGTCAGTGTCCTCCAAGAGGAGTCCCTGGCTCCATGCCAGCCTCAGGTGAATGAAGGAAAGCCATCTCCTGCCTCAATCTGAGGAGCTGAAGGAACTATATCAACATGGGTGTGCACCAGGTTCAGGGAACACTAGGGAGACTGACCTGTCTGGAGATTGCGAGCTGCAAAGCCAGGTAGAAAGCTGCTTGGTGATCTGTAGGTGACAGACTGTGGGCCCTGAAAAACAGTCATGATCATTAGTACATGCGAGAGGATACTTCTTTCTTTGTCAAACTAGTCTGCTTTATATCTGTGTTTTCCTGCCAAGGTTGCATATTTGGTTTAACTATGAAATAATTCATTAAGCTCTTCTCCTTTCTCCACTAATCAACATGAAGCATTTTTCTTCTGACCACTGTACATAGGGATAACACAGCTGCATGTTTCTGGGTTCTGTCCAGGATTTAAAATGGCAGCCAATACTCCCAGGTTTTGCAGAGGTGCCCAGAGGTAAAGAATTCACAAGCCCCAAGGTCTGACCTCCCTGTAGATTCTCCTCTTAGCAGGAGAAGCCCACATGCCACAACAGGTCACAGTAAAGCCATATGTGCACTTGGCAAGGTGATAGTTGCTTTGGTTAAGTTTGGCTTGGCCTTAATGCTACTTCATCCAAATTTTTGGATTTCAGAGAAATCATATGAAAATCAAAGACCTAGCTTTGCTTATAAAATGAGGTTTTAGTTTTTCATGAACCTGAGGGGAAAAGAAGGATACTTATTTAGTCTTTTAAAGTATCTAGTAAATTCCATGCAGTTTCCTAATTGTACCCATATACATGTAATTGTGCAGGGTAGGATTATGCGCCAGGACACTGAGCTTAGTTTCATTAACTGCCTTTGACACGGGACATGAAGAGGCTGCACTGGCCACCTGACTGGCTGCAGATGTGATCTTTTTTGCTTATATGTGGAAGTCAACTATATTTCACCAAGAACAACTCAAAATGTGACTGCATACAGGATACACTTCGGCATTTCATTTCACGGTTGGGGGGGAAGAAAAACAAACTTCTACTTTCCTTAAGACAGACACAGAGCAGACTAATTACAAATGGTGGGGTTGGACAGTAAACAAATCGCCACAGTGTTCTGTCAACATTCTGTGATTCAAGGAAGATCTCCTACCAGCAGAAAGCAAATGCAAGTGAAAACAGAAAACCAAATCATTATAGGTTTATCCACGGCAAACCTGGGAAGGCTTTCTATAGAAATAAGGCCTTTTAATTAACTCTATGGCTGCCACAGGGAAAGGAACAGAAAAGAATCCAAGGCATTGTGCTCTTCAGAAAACGTGCCAGGTCCACTAATTTGGCACACTGTTTGGACAAACGAGGTAGATCGTGTGCAGGCCTGTGATCTGTCCTTTCAGTAATCGTTGGGGCAAAGCAAACTCCCACTGAGGAGCCTGGCCTCAAGATATAGCCTTTGGACATTTCGCAGGGGAGCTTAAGAGGCAGAGGTGGAGAACTTGTCTTGCTGCCCTTTACAATGTCTAATTTCTACCAGAGGCCACTCTACACACTCCAGCTTTTATTTCACAAGTATTGGTTTTCCGTGTGTTCACACATGAAAGACCCCCCCCCCACCCTGCCCCGCCGCTTTGGTGTTCGTGAGACTGAAATGCCATGGTTTCTGTGTCTCCCAATTATTCAGGAAAAATGATTACAAAATCAATTATGAAGAGATTTTGAATGATTTAGAATGATTTATCTCATCTTCTTTGAAAAATAATAAAGCTAGGTTTCCACAGCCCTCAAAAAGAATTTCTCAAAGCTATAATTTTCTCAGCCCAGTTCACATTTTTCACAAATGAAGTTAAATCATGGCTGCCTCCACACAACACCAACTGACTAAAGAGCTAGTGGTGGTCTGGGGAATTCAGAGTGTGGATAATGATAGCTCTGGCCAGAGTAACAACCCCCTACCCCTCCCTCATCAAACAATTGTTAATTATTAGCCACAGCAATGTGAAAAAAACAAACCAGTGCCAGCAATGCTGGGATTTCTAGGGTGCAGTAAAGCAACACCTGAAGAATTCCAATTTGGCTAATAACAAAAATCCAACTGCCAAAGTTCTTAACAGGCACAACTTAATCACGCACGTTTTAAATTCCTTCTTTTGAAAAACTGGCTAATGAATTAAACTGACTACTTCAGCCTATGAAAGCAAAAAGGCAATAAGGACAGCGCCAAGCAAGACATGAAAAAGTACGTGGTGTTGACCTCCTGTAGACTAAAGCCCTTGCTTCAGCAGTGGAACAACTTCAGTGACTAAGCTTCCTGGGACAGGCCCTGCAATGTGCTCTCTGGTAACCTACTGGACAGAAATCATTAAGCAATGCAGGTATAAGCCTGTTGAATCTAGAGCAGGCCCACAAGCCCCATTTCCACGCAGGGAGTACCTAGCCAGGCTACTAAGGAAAACCCAGAGACCTAGAAATGTCACTACAGGGACACTCATCAAGTGTTGCCATTGTCAGAGCACCTCCACATTCATTAAATCAATTTATCTTCCATGAGAAAGAGGACACCCATCCACCCACCTACCCGTGTATCCACCTATCTATTCACATTCTGCAGTACCTGTTGTGATGCCAGGCCCTATGCCAACATGTGGGGAGTCTGAGAAAGGCGCCCTTCTTTGAGGACCCCTCCCTCCTACCTTACCCCACCAGAGGGGGAGACCCAAAATGATCATCAGAGTACAGTGGCGGCAGTGCCCAGAGACAGGCACACTGGGCTGCTTTTGGAGCGCTCTGGCTTCCTGGACCTCCAGGCCAGACTCCACCTTGCATGAGTTCCGCCCTACTGCTCTCCTACATTCCAGCTCCAACATCCTCTAGAGTTGGACCACCAATATAGAGAAGGCCAACAAGTTTTGCCCCTGGTCCATAAGGCACATACTTTGTAAAGATAAGAATTACAATTTACAAAGTATCTACAATTAAGCATTTCGCCTAAGAACATCCAGCAAAAGAGGCAGAGTTAGAGGTGGAATGGAGGATGCACATTTTCAAGGTCTGGTCTTTATATAACCACCCTGCTGCCTTATCTAGCCAATTCCTCAGTCCTGATTACAGTGGACATGGGATTAGCATATTAAGTTAAGAAAATATGTGCATGCCTGATTAAACCTATACTCAAAGATCTCCCATTAGTTATACATAGGGTGACCAACTTGGTTTGTCTAGGGCTTTCCTGGCTTTATCACCAAATGGCCCATGTTTTGAGAATCAAGATGGTTAGCCATCCTATACACACAAAATACACCAAATTTAAACTCAGGCTAGGGGACACAGAGAGGAATAAAGTAAGATCGGGTACACGGTGCCATGCTGAGTGACAAATACAAAGGACACCATCCTCTTTCCAGGAGCAGACCTGGAAAGCATTCGTGGGTCAGTGCAGTGAAACATGCTCCCAACTGCTGTCAGGATTGCCTTCCTCAGCAGGACATGAATGCTCACAGAAGCTACGACTTGTAATGCTGCACTCAACATTAAAATTTTCTTCATCCTACTTTTACACAGGACAAGTGAGCTGGTCGAGTTGCTTGGCTTAGGCTCACGCATGTAAGAGAGCTGGCAGTCAGTATCAGGGTACAGGCATGGCACTTGGGTATCTTTAAAAATCACCTGTCTGAATCCCCTAGACAGCAAATCTTCCTAAAATTTGGCTCTAGCCATAATTAAGAGCTAATTTTCCCATGCTATATCTGCAACCTCATGCCTTTTTGAATTGCAGTTTCTTTTTAAACAAAAAATGCTAAACAATGATACAAACAGAGCTGAGAGAGAGAATATATAAAAGACCTAGTAGAAAAGTATCTCTCATCCAAATGGTTTTAAATTATCTATTTACATTTAAAAATAATACACATCATTCTTGTTTACTTACAGTCTTCGTCTTAAAGATTTTTGTGAGGCCTATATTCACTCAAATAGTCAGTGTGTACTTGAACCAAGATAATTTCATTTCTTTGAAAAACATTCTATATTTCACACAAATAATTAGATTAGCTTCCTGAAACACAGTCAGGTTAGTGGGATTTTATTACTCTTTATTCCCACATGAAATATTATTTTAAAATCTTTTGAATTAAAACCTAAGCAGAAAAGGAACAAAAAAGAATTTGGGCCAACAGCGTAAGTGTTACGTAATGTGGAGTTGTCCTGCAGCTCCAGGCAGACCACCCCTGTGGCTGTTTTTAGAGAGCCGGTAAGATGTGCTGGTTTAAGAAAAGTGAAACAGATGTAATGGCCACTTTCTTAGCCATCCATGTGTGGGTTTTACAAAGTAGAACTGAAGAATTTAAAACTCCAAATCATTTGAAATGGAAATGCTTTCCACGCTCCACACTGAAGAATACCAACAAAAACCTTAGCACAGAGACAGCAGATCTGTTTGCAGATGTCAACTGGTACTTTCTGTCATTAACCAGACTGCGACTGTAAAGTGAAGGAGCTATGACAAGCTGCCAGGAAACAAAGACAGAAGATGGAAGTATTTCAGGCTAACTGAAACCAACTGGTAATGGCTTCATGAAAAAAACGCACGCGGACACCATGACAGATCCATAGGCAACCCTGCTGGAAGGGAAGGATCTAGATCTAATGCTGGGAGTGGGGTTTGGAAAGGTCCCATGAAATTTTCAAATAAGTTACTAGTTTCGCATACAAACCCCAGAAATCAGTGTAACTCAGATGTATTTAAGGTGACAGGATCAATTCTGCTTCTAGATTCACATCACGGGCCTCTAGTTTCAGGCAATAATTTCATTTTAGTGATTTGTGATAGCTGTAATAAGAGAAAAATTAGGACAGTATAGTATAGTAGGCAGGTATAAGAAAAACTGGGTTAGAGCCCAGAGACCTTGATTCTTCAATCTATGGGACCATGACTCTTGACTCCTGCAACTCAGTCCTTACTGTAGTGGCATTAACTACTTGTCCCGCCTACTTGTTGGTGTATACGAGGTATGAAAGACTAGGACACTCAAGCACTTTATAATTATAAGTCATTGTCCTGAGTTCATGAAAGGTACAATGACAGAGACAAGCACAAGGTGTCATGGAGCAAGGTAGGGCCGGGAGTCTGGCGCTCTCTGGGATGACTGATTTAACACAGTACTAAAATCGAGTTTTTTCATTTCTTAAGATAAAAACTCATGGCTTGACATAAAAGCTAGAAAAGGAAAGATCCCTTTACTAGATGATGACAAATGTCTTTAATAAAGAAACCATCTCTCTAGATATAGAAAGTACCTCTTTTTTGAGGTGAAGTCACTTTATTAGGAATAAAAATACACCCAAATGGATTAAAAAGATTAAGAATGCAGATTTGCTTGGCAACAAGTGACGCAGCACGTTTGGATGCTGTGTGTTCGCTGCTCGGGACGAGAGGCTCGAGGGCGGGGAAGCGCTGTTTCCACCATCTTTATAAATAACCCTTCTGGTTACACTTATCATTCTCCAGTGTCATTGGGCACAGCCGAGTGAAAAGATGAGTCCCCACTCACCTCTGAAATGCAAGAAGAGCCTTCCTCTGCAGGACTTCCTGCATCCCCCGCAAAGATGCTAAGGAAAGGGTGCAGTTAGTGAGTGGCACGGGAGATTGGGGAGTTTCTGACAATACAAAATGCATTGCAAGTATCATATATTCTCCTGACTTGAAAGCAACAGTCCTTGAGTGCCTGTTGTGTCAGGCACCAAAAGACAGGACATGAAGCCAGTCCCACCCCGAAGTTACCTGCACTCAGGGTACATGGCTATTCAACAGTGTCAGGGTGACAGTACCAATTGCATGTCCACTCATGCTAGCCCCAGTAACAACACGTAGACCTTTTTCAAGGAGCAGTTGGGAACCCCAGAAGGAGCATGTTGGTCCTCCCAACCGTAGGCATGGAACTACAGACTTCTGGGATGGCACAGACAGGACTCAAGCACCAGTGGTGCTGGATTAGTCGGCTCTCAGAGGTCCTTCTGGCACTGGGAAGCTATAGTCCCAGGCCAAGGGCACTAGCTTGGTGCTATGAAAGGTGGGTTAATTCACACTGTGAATGGCCAGGATTGCCAGTACTCTGATGTGAACACAGGATGGAGCACCACACCCACCCCGGATATGGGCACATGGGCTCTGAAGTGTGAGCCATGTGGTGTGAGACAACACTTCCCCGGTAGAGCAAAGGAGAAACACCTCTCTTCAGGCCATCCATAAATGAAAAAAATGTCCTCTGTACTGGGACAAGAATACAAGTCCTGGAGGGAGGGTTTGTGGTTGGGACAGTGGGAGGCTCTTGTCCAATAGCTGCCCCACAGACTGTGGGGCCAGAAGGCTGCATGTGGCTGTGGCCCAGGGCTACCTTAGAGTAGCCAATGCACTAGAGAGAACCCCAGAGAGACACAAATGAATCACAAATGCAACTGGAGGCTCAACAGGGTCCAAGGGCTCACAGAGTTATGGGACTAATTAGGGGCAGGGTCTGAACTAAGAATTTACATGGGTAAGTCTATGACACTACATTTACCCTTCACTGAAAATCTACTATATTTGGAACAATGTGCTAAGTGTGGCCAATTTGCCATATATATATATATATATATATATGGAAAATTAGTCAAACATCCATTACTGAAAGGTAACTGATAGGCAAACTTCCCCAGGGTCGTTGATATTTTAGGCAGAGAATAGAAGGATCTGGGGTAATTTAAGGAAGTGAATACTTAAGAGTCAGAATACTATTTCCTCTTAACAGAGTGGGGGGTTGTGACTGGCAGGGGGACATGTGGAGAGCACCTCAGGTGGCCAGCAGGGTTCTACCTCCTGAGCAGGGTGGTGGCTACAAAGGCATTTGCCTTAGGCTAATTCATTAAGTTACATATTTATTTTTGAAGGGTCTTTCTTTTTTTTTTTTTTGATACTAGTGATATTTAACCAAATGTTAAAAGAGTAACAGAAATGAGAAAAGCAACTTATCAATTTATACTTTCTGCAAACATATCAGTGAAAACTTCATTAAGTAGATAAACCATAATTAAAATATATTTAAAGCCAGAAGCCCATCCACCAAAACTGTAAGTATTTCCAAAAAATATAAATCACTGCCCCGAGAGCCACGGATACTTGGTGAGCTGCTGTCCTGTGTGTGTACGTATCTGTGAATTAAAACGTGGGAATGGAAAAAGGGACAATTCCTAACCAGTTAAGGGATGCTTCCTGGGAGTGCTGGTCCCAAACTCCCCCGTACTCCTGCACCTAAGATCTAACACCTGTCCACTCAGGTTTGGCCTAGACCAAGGACTGGGGCCAGAGCAGGTGCAAGGTTAGGTTGGGCAAATCTCAAGGGCCTGCTCATCTCCCACTCATGGTAGCTACCCTGCACCTGCCACTAGGAACCTACAGCACCATCAGCCCCTGCATCTGTGAATAGGGCCTTCCTCCCTCCTCCAAGTCCAAGCAAAGGGGACAGTAGCTCTGGGGCCCTGCAGGACAGCACGCCTGAATGACCCAACTTCTGAACCCTCAAAGACAGAAAGGGACCGCAGGCTCCTCTAGTGTGGACTCTGGCTCCAAGGAAGGGACTTCTCTCACCGTCAGTGGCCTGCAGACTGTACGTGAGCCCAAGAGCTAAGTAGCCTTTGGCCTTGAACTCCGACGTTTTTTCTCCCACATCAACAACAGTTTTGGCAAACTTCTCAGCCTCTTCCAACTGAAAAAGGAGACAAGTTAAAAACAACAACAACCTGCAGAATTTTGAACATGAGTTCCCATAAGCATCTGCTGCCAAGAACGAGTTTCTGATGAGTCACTTTGAAAATAACTCCCAAACCTTCCAATCCCACATTGGTGATTCTGTCTTCTTTATCAAGTCTAACAATAATTCTCAGAACTCCTATCTTGTCTTTTTTTTTCTTTAATGTTTTCCTTAGTGCTTGTTTACTGTCTTTTCCAAAGTCACTTTCATACCTGTAGGGTTTTATCTTTGTCATCTTTATTTTTTATGATTGTTTCTGTAATGAGGTTGTGCTAGGTATTCAGAAATAGAATTAAATACATCGGGAAAGAATAAAAAGCTTAGAATGTTATGTTTGTGTTTTTCCTTTTTTTATGACATAAAGAATCCATTTAGGCTGGGATTCTCTTTGCCAGAAGCTGTTAAAAAATTGCTAAACTCCCATCTATTTATTTTACAGTACACAACACATGGACATCACACCAGCAGATTCCAAAGAGAAAATGTGCACCTGTAAACTACACCCACAATGAGACTTTGGCACAATTCATTACAGGCAAATAAATAATAAGATTTGTTGTTTCAAAAGCATGACAAATGTCTATGTTACTGAAGCTGGGTGATACAGTACATGGAGTTCATAATACTCTTGACTGTAGTGTATGAAAATTTTAATGATAAAAATGTAAGAAAAATATATAGAAAGGATTTGTTATGTACATCTCTTAACAGATTTATTTCAGGTGTTTAGAGATGTATACGTTAGAGTAGTGAACAGAGCTGGAAGGGTGGCAGCACGGTCACTGCTGGAGGCTGGCACGTTCCAGACTGATGCAGTCCACTCCTCCATCCACAGCCAGGTCCGCCTGCACTGTCCCCTCTGCTTACAGCCCCGACGTGTCAAAACCTACACGACCACACACAGCCGTGCTTTACAGGTAAAAGCCTGCTCTCTTTTCTGTGGTTTCTCAAGCAAAATCAAGTAAGAGTGGATTGCTTTCTTCACAAGGCTTCCTTTTTGTCTGCTGGGTGAGAACACAGAGAAGAAAACCATGTAGCAAGGATCATAAAGGCAGAAAGCCTCAGTGAAAAGGAGCTCGCACTTCCAGAATAAACTCTTACCACTAATCTTTTTTTTTGGTGCCGGGGATCGAACTCGGGACCTTGTGCTTGCCAGGCAAGCACTGTAACCACTGAGCTAAATCCCCAGCCCCCTTACCACTAATCTTTATATGAAGTTTAAAAAAAAAGAAATTAAAACTTCATTGTCTGTGGCAATTACCTATACTACCATCTCAGCAATTAGTCTGAGTGTTCTTTTTTCTTTTTATCAGTACATGTTTGTAGTACATAATGATTACATTCATTGAGGGGATTTGGTACATGAATATAACACATCTTCAATTATGAGTTTTCTATTTTCTACTCTAATGGTAAATTTTTGAGGTACTAAAACTATTACAAATCAAGCTCTTTCCAATTCAAATTTGAACAAGGATATTTGAAGAACAGGATGTATGTGAGAGGAAAGAAGAAAGCTGGATTTATACATGAGCTAAAGTAGCGGGTGACTCTTTATGGAAAACCCCCAGGTTGGGCCAAGGATGAGTAATCCACCAGGTAAACCTTTCCAGACCTACATGACTTACTATAGCAAGATGTACCTGAACACACATTCCGATTTAGCCATTGCTGCTTTTTAAGCACATTCCCATGAAAAAGAAACCCGGAAGAGCCCTGAGAACACAATGGTCACCCTCAGACCCTGGGGTGGCTGGCGGAGGTCCAAGGTGGCCAGGGGCCCAGGCTTGGGGCTGAGGCTCTGAGCTGCCTCATTTTCGTGTGTCTGACATCTAAGAGCTTGGCACCCCTCTGTCCAAGGGGCAGGGGCCACATCCCCTACTCACCCAGTGCAGGGAGCCCATACACAGCTTGGCAGCGAGGAGTGGGATGGTTGCATCGTCAGGCTTCAGACGGATGCACTCTTTCAGCACCTTCACAGCTCGAGCAGACTTGGCAAGAAAGGGTATTTCTGTGAAACTCAAAATTCCTGACACAACCAGATACTACAGCCTTCTTGGCCTTCCCAGAGGGGTTTGGTTGGGCTGCCTCTTAAAGGGCTTTTCCAACCAAGCAGGGCCTGGGGACCGTGACAACCACAGCTTGGGGTCCTGAGTGACAGTAGAGTAAATCGTAGTTAAAAACAAGTAGAAATGCTCCCCCAGGTTCACCCTATTTAATTCTCTACTTGTAGCCATTGTGAAATTAAAAAATAGACTATGGAAGCTTATGCTATTACAAACATTAAACACCCAATTTACAGCATATCAGACTGAATTTCTGAGTCTACTTAGCCCCAGTAATCTTGCATCTCAGGCTTCATTCACTAACTTGTCCAAACTAACAAGCACTCCAATGGCTACATCACGGTTGAGTGCACACAGTGCAGGCTGCTCTCCTAAGCACCCTGGGCATATTAGCTCATTTGTTGGATAATAATTCTATGAAGCAGGAACTATTACAGCTCCATTTTATGGAAGGGGAAACTGAGGCACTAAGTGACTTGCCCTGGGCCCAGCTCCCACATACCAGCTGTACTCCAGAGCCCACGCTTTCAGCCAACATACTGCCTACACCACAAAGTGCCAAAGACCAAAGACTCCCCTCCAGGGACACATTTACACTCGCAAAGGAGGGTAAGTATCAGAACAAGCTTTAATTTAAGCCATGTGAATTTCACATAAGCAAATAGTTCAGAGTTTTTCTTCTCGGTGTTATGCCCATCTTGACCCCCCAAATTATTAAGTTGTCCATTATGTAAAGGACCACAGCTCAGTTCGAAATAGTGGCTTAGACTTCTCCAAGATCACCCCATGACATTCAGGGACATAACCACGGACACACAGAACTCCGTGTCATGAAGGGAGGACTCACTTTTCCAGCAGCCATCAGTGAGAGAGCGAACTGGTACCACAGGTGGAACTCCTCAAAGGCGAACTTCATGGCTCTTTCTAAGCACTGGTTGGAAAGATGAACAAATGCAGATGGCTGAGAGTTGTCTCAACTCGGTCCTATGTGAGTCTGTGTCTTTGTACACTAAGGTAAGTCCTCCAAATCTGGCTTCCTTTAAATGCTTAGAACACAGACCTCCAGCAAACCCTTCTGGAGGAGACCTGGCATGACATGGAGCCAGGTGCCAATGGCCAGAACAACCCACAGCTGACCAAGATACAATCCCTAATCTCCAGTAGCTTTGACCAAATAGAGAATGAGGTGGATATACACACAACTCAAACTCCAAGGTCCAAGCGACAAGTGCCCACAGGCAGAAACAGCAGTCCATGGGAAAGTGGTCCCAAGTGTCAAGAAAAACAGTCAGGAAGCAGGTCATCGAGCCAGGCCATGACAATAAGAAGGGAAACAACACATCTTGGGGATGACAGGAATGGCATGCCAGGAAAAGGAGAGGAGGGCATGCCTCAATTTGGCCATGGCCAGCGTGGCATAATCCAGCCGAGGGCACACGGCAGGAACTGGGGGTCAAGCTGGTAAGCAGACACAGGCTGAGCCATGTCGCTGAGTCTGAGATGGCAGCACCTTCCAAACTTGTTACCTCCCACTCCTTCACCTCAGCTCTGTTCTCCCTCCTCTGTGCCCTTAAAACCTCTTGCCCCGATAACCATAAGTCAATGTGATTATCTTCACCTCCCTGCTCCAGCCTAGTGCCCCTAGGAGAAATGACCAAGGGCAGAAACCATGGCTTGGCTCTCCAGCGCTGGACCAGTGCCACCCACTGGACTTCCCTTTCAGGCAGTGAGGAGCCTCTGGTCCCTGCAGAGAGAGTGACATGTCACATGGGAGTGTAGGAGATCATGGGGCACTGGGCAAGGTGCAAGACCATAGTAGAGGCAGGCCAGGAGTAAGGCGGATAGAATGGTCCAGAAGCTTCAAAACCTAGAAATGTGTCTGATTTAGAATCAGCAAGGACAGGACACACTGTGGGGCAGAAAACATCTCTCCTGAAAAGGAAGGAGAGGGAAGGTAGGGTGGGGCCAAGGCGCTGAAGCACGGCACGACAGAGAAAGGGCCTCCGGATGGGAGCAAGAGAGTCAGAGTCATGGAAGCCAAGCAGCTGGGATCTAGCATTGTGGCGGAGCTCCATGGGGGCAGTTGTTGCGAAGTGTGTTGGAGGAAGACGACAGGCCCTGGGGCCAGAGAAACAAAGAGGTGAGGCAAATGAGGAGGGAAAAAAAGGCTGGATGGAGCAAAGGCCTGGGGATGGAGAAAGGCTACTTAGCTATGACCTTATTTCTTCATGGAGGGCACATGAGCAAATCTCTAGCATAAAGGAAGAAGTAGGCAGCAAGAAGACATTGAACAGGTACATTAGGCCCCAGAAGATGAGACAGCAGCAGCTTCCTGGGACAAGCAGGCCCCGGCTGTCAGGCCTTATCATGAGAGGCCACGCCCTAACAGAAAGGGGAGAGACCACTGGGCCGCTTTTCTGTTACAATGGAATGAGGTGGCTGCTGGGAGGGAAATAAAAAACAGGGCTATGAGTTAGAAACAAATCAGTCAGAAAGGGTTTGCACATCAAGGAACACCTGACGCTGTTGACATCAGTCACCTCAGAGGTGGTGCTGTGGATGTGCCATGGTCCCCACAACACTCTGCTGCTATTTTTCTCTGTGGCGCACTGAAGCCAGTCTGGGAGCAGAGAAGAACAAATGAATTCTCGGGATGAATGAGTACAGGAAGGAGTAGGGAACAGGGCCTGAGAGACAAGGAGACACAGAGGGTCACAATAAAGTCAAAGTGAGGTAGGTGGTAGGAGAGGAAAGACTTCCAGAATTCTAAATAGTCTTTACAGAGATGGTCACAGTCACTATCATGATATTTGGTTTACTGTTAAAATTGCCTCAACAAAAATATATTAAAAAGCAAAGTCATAAGCAGCTAGTAAGCACCTACTTCACGCTGAGTGATGGTATGGGATGGGTGGCTGAAGATCCCTTGCAAGAAGGACACTCGCAATGCCTGGCTAACACCTCAGAGGGGCTGCGCAACTCTACTCCAGACCCTGTGAGCTTAGCTGGAGTTGCTGGCTACAGCCTCCAGGAAAAGCCCAGAAGAGCATCCTCACCCAGCACCATGTTACTCCTCACCCTGCCCCTTCAAAGCTGGAAGTAGGGCAGCAGGAGGTGACGAAAGTCACCTACTACAATGGGCAGAAGGAGAAAGGATCAGTCCTCTGAGGTAGGAGGAGCTGCAGGAACACTGACCACCATCGTCCAACAGGCTGCCTGTGGTGGGGGACAAAATGATGCCTATTGGTTAAGCCACAGTATACTGGCTTTGGTAATTACACCAAGATGCGCCCACACTGGTGCGACACTAAGGGGCAGTCAGGGATCTGAATCCTTCCCCTTCTAATTGCCCGGCTCTTCAGGTAAGTGACCAGCAGCAAAGCAGCCTGATGGGACAACAAGTGGGCAAGATGGGCTTCGGGGAGACCTGATTCAGTGCCTGATGTGGGCTGGGAAAAAGAGGAAGACAGATATGATGGAGAGGATGCAAACGACAAAAAGCCAATGGTACTCAGAAACTGACTCCGGAGATAGGAGATGAGGGCTGATGGAAGGGGAAGCAGGGGCAATTACCGTAGTGGCTGAATTAGACACAGAGAGAAGAGCTAGATAATGATATGAAATGAGGTCTGTTCGAGGGCCCTACTCAACTAATTCACTGCAATTCAACCAGCAAGCACTTAAATGGATACACAGAAACATTCGAATGTTGAAATGCTTCTTCTCCCTCCTTTTGCTAGGAGGGATGACAAATATCAACTGCTTTTCTGATAAACAAAAGGAGCTCAGCCACTGAAACAGACTGTTCTGAATCAAAAAGCTAGATGCTATAAATAAGTGTGCATCCTTATTTTCTTTCATGCCAAAGGCCAACACGCTCGTTACACTCTGTGACAAATACTTACTGGAAGCCTAACTGGTGTCGAGCTCCATCCCAGGTGCAGTCAGAAACTGCCAGAGGAAGACAGCACTGGCCCTCAAATCAATGGAGTCATAGGACCCCAAGACTAGGGTGCCTGTGGGGAGCACCCCGGTGGAGCCCCCAAGCAGAGAGCATCTATTATTTTGACTATCACTTCAAAACTTTTGAATTGGGTATGGGGAGAGTGGGAGCAGCCCAGAGAGAAGGGATGCAGTAGGAGGTCACATGACCGAAGCACAGCCAAACAGCTGCTCCTGTAGGCACTGACCCTGCAGGGGTGGGGTGGGGTGGGACATGACTCCCAGAGGCCAGGCCCACCATGTCTGGGGCCTTGTTCCTTAATGTCTGCTCTAGTCTGTTCTTCAGTCTCCTGTGGATTCTCCACAGATGCTTTTTCTGCTTGAGGAACAATCAGGTTCTGTCACCTACAACTAAGGCAGAATGTACATCCAAGCAAATGCCTCAAGCGCCTCTTGCAACAACCCTGACCTGCCAGCCCCAACAAAGTTTTATGGCTTCTGCCTGAGGATCGCACAGAACAGCAGATAGAGTTCACCTGAGGTGAACATTAGCTGGAAAGAAAAGATTTGGGCTGGCCAGATGCAATGGTGCACACCTATAATTGCTGCTTTTCAGGAGGCTGAAGCTGGAGGATTGCAAGTTCAAGGCCCGCCTGGGCAACTCGGTGAGCCCCTGTGTGAGAAAAAAAATAAAAAGGGCCGGGAATGCAGCTCAGTGGTGGAATGCTTGCCTAGCATGCTTGAGGCCTTAGGCTCAACCTCCAATACCACAAAAAACAAAAACAAAGAACCTATTCACCACCCCAGAATGGTGTGCGCATTTGAACAAGCCAATTAACCTCTCTGAAACTACGCTCCTCACTGAAAACTAGAAGCTACAGCAGTCACTGATAGAGAGTCATTGGGGAGATTAAGTTAGTTAATACTTAAAAAAGGCCTAAGAAACTACCCTCATTATAGGCTAATAAGTTCTAAATAAAAGTTAGCTATTATCACTTTAAATTCTTTTAACTTTTTTTTTTTTTTGGTGCTGGGGATCAAACTCAGGGCCTGTGCTTGCAAGGCAAGCACTCTAATCACTGAGAATCCCCGGCTTTCTAACATTTTAAAGAAAGAAAATGCAACTAATTCTGTCATACCAACTACTGTACTCTAATTCAAGGTGTGAACATTCATATTTGCAATGGATATTCACTTTTCCTTACAGTAGAAAAGGATTCAGTGTGAGACCTTGAAAATAGGGTGCCACATTACAGAACTGGACTAGATGTATGTTTACTGTTTATTTCTTCAGCAAGTTTCTTGGTAGCACTCTCCACTGCCTCTGGGGCTTCAGTTACAGACATGCCACTCACTTAGGGCCACTTGTGTTGCACAAGTCAAAGTATAACTGAATAAAAGGCCCCTAGAAAGGCCGCATGTTCCCAGAATAATTTCAGGGGTTCGTTCAGCAATGCTTTTTCTGTTAACAGGGGCCCTGCTCCTGTTACCTCTTTGGGATTCCAGAGGCGACCAACAACTGATACCTTTTCAGCTTGCAGAATTTCAAGAAATTTTACTGATTTCACAACACCCAGTAGCACCACAGCAGCCAGCAATATGCTCTCAGCCTGTCTCGAAGAATCTCAATTTGACAAAGATTGAGGCAGGTCACACAGTTCCTCTACACTGCTGCTTCTTTCACGGTCCCCTCCCAGCCTGGTCCTCTTTCTCATACTTTTAACAACGCTGAAACAGCCATAAAGACAGTTAGGAAATGCAAGTCGACAATCACAAACTGGCCTCCACTCCACTTTGGAGGTGTGCAAGCTCCGGTGTCACAGTGGACAGCTCTGTCCTCCTGTGGGCTCCTGGCATTTATGACACACAGCCAAGGCACACTGCTCTCAAAGTGTCCACAAAGCGTCCCAAACCCTGACACCACATATGGCCTGGATATCTAACGTCCTTGCTGTTTCCATGAACATCAAACTCCGAGCATACTGCAATCACGACAGGAGAGCCCTGCCCAAGGAACACATCTATCTCAAAAGGGGTGTGGGTCACCATGAGCTCCTTCCTTAGACAGGGTGTATGCTCACAATTGTTTAATTTGTCCTGTTAAGAACATCCAGTCATATCTGTATGTGAAAGAGTAAAAATGTCAAATGTTCAGTTTTAATGTTATAGGGAGGTTGAAAACAAAATATATGATAATAAAATGAAAAGTACTCATATTTTAATAATGGTTCTATGAAAAAAAGTACTGGGGCTGGGGATTTAGCTCAGTGATTACAGTGCTTGCCTTGCAAGCACAAGGCCCTGAGTTCAATCCCCGGCACCACAAAAAAAAAAAAAAAAAAGAAAAAAAGTACTGATGGAAGAGGACTTTTCAGAAGATGGCAGGTGTCTTGTGCATGGGGCTGGGGTGGGGTAGGTGTGAGGGGCAGGCCTGGCACAGTACAGGAGAAGGGCAGCAGATCCCTGGCAAAGCCCTTTCTCTGGGGCCAGCTACCCAGGCTTGACCCAAGCTCCTGCCTCCCCGGCCACAGGCTTGTTACAGGGTTGTATGAAGGCACACGTGGAAAATGCTCCCAGGAGAGAAGAAACAGAGTGAATGCTGCAGACATAAGTGGCCAGCACTGCTTTTGTGAAGCAAAACAGCAGTAGATCTAGTGGGGCTTGACCTGAAAGGGAGAAGACGGGGAACAAGAACCCCCGGGAATGGATGTGGGGGTGCTAGTGGGTGGCAAAGGGAGAGAGGAGAGGAGGCTTTGTGTGGACAGGCAGGGATGAGAGTCTGGCTCTTTTCACTTCTGGTGTCCAGCGGAGCGAGGGCAGAAAGGCCTAGGGAGGCTCCCAGCCAGAGCTACAGACCCCAGAGTCACCCACACCAAGCAGCAGATGACATCTGCAAACCACGACTCTCACAAGGAAAGATGACTGACTTGGCAGCAGAGTCACGTTTCCCGGAAGACAGGTGCCACCTCTCTGAAGCACAGGTCACACTCACTTGTTGCCATGGACACTTGGTAGAACAGTCTTTAGAAACTAAATGGTGTCCCAATCACTTGAGTGGTAGTCAGCATCTCACTTGTAAACATGTTCCTCCTGGGGCAAGGGTTTATGACTTCCCCGCCTCTTGTCTTAGCTTTTTGTACGCAGCCATCTTTGAGAGGCTGTGGAAACCAGACACCCTTCTGCCATAAGAAGGGATTTAGCAATTAGCTTCCTTGTATGCACAGCCCAATTACACCAACTGGGTGTGTGGCAGTGACAGCTGCACAATGCCACGAGCAAGGAGAAGCCAGAGTCTATTTTTGGAATCCAAGAGTGAGAGTCAGCATCCAAAACCCAAGGGGTAAGGGGTAGAAATAAATCATCAGATACCGCTTGCGCTTGGCCTGAAGCCCAAGTATGAAACCCATCACTATTAAAAGAGAAGGACAACACCATGAACTGTCTTCCTTGTCCACCCTGTGGAAGGTTGGCTAGATGCTAACAGCTCTCATCACACAGGCCCTTCCATTGGTTAAAAGGTTTCCTTTTCTATATCATATACACTTAATGAATCAGTTATTAGATGTAATTCTTGGCAGCTGTATACAATTTTTTTTAATGAATGTGATATATGAGTAATATGTTTGCTTCTCTTGAACAGTTTTAAAATAACTGGATTTCCACAAACAAAAAAGTAAGGTGAGCCCTACCTCATACCATACACAAAATTAATTCAAAATGGATCGAAAGTCTAAATATAGGGGTAAAAACTATGAAACTCATAGGGGAAAACATAATGGTAAATCTTCATGACCTTGGATTTGGCAATGGAGTCTTAGATATGACAGCAAGAACATGAACAATAGAAGACATACTGAGCTTAATCAAAATTAAAACCTTCTGTGCATAAAAGGACATTATCAGAAAGTAAACTGTCAACATACAGGATAGGAGAATATACTGGCAAATCACATATCTGATAGTTTATCACATATAATAAAGAACAATTGTAACAACAAAAAAACCACAAACAGAAACAAATTTAAAATGGGCACCGGATTTAAACGGCCATTTCTCCAAAGACATACAAATTGCCAATAAGCACATGAAAAATTGTTCAATATTGTTAGTCATTAGGGGAAACATAAATCTAATTCCCAATGAGATAACACTCAATACCTACTAGAATGGCTATAATCAAAATAACGAGTGTTGGTGAGAATGTGGAAAATTAGAACCCTTGGGCATGGCAGTGGCATGTGAAATGGTAGTTCCTATGAAAACAGTTTGGCTATTCCCCAAAAAGTTAACGCAGAATTACCATATGACCTAGCAATTCCATTCCTAGGTGTATACTTACAAGAACTGAAAAGAAGAACTCGGACACTATGCCAATATTTCTACATATTCACAACAGTCAAAATGTGGTGACAACCCATGACCCAAAAATAAATTAATGGATAAACAAAATGTGGCACATGTATACAATCTCCCAAAAAGGAATAAAGTTTTGATGCACGCTATTTGATGTTCTATCACAGCATAATGAACCTTAAAAATATTAGCTAAGTGAAATAAGCCAGATATAAAAGGGTACTGTGTGATTCCATTTTTATCCCAGGTACTTGGAAATGGCAAATTCACAGAGATAGGAAGCAGATTAGAGTTTGCCAGGGTATGGAGGGGAGGAGAGAATGGGGAGCCATTGCTTACTGGGTACAGAGTTTCTCTTGGGGATGATGGAAAAGTTTGGAAATAGTGATGATAGTTACAGAACAAGGTAAATAAAATTGAATGCACTGAATTGTACCTTTAAAAAACATTAAAAAGGCATACTTTAAAAAAATTTTAAGCAGCAAAAAACAAAACATGAGTTATAAACCTAGATACTGGTTTCTTAGAACTGAACCACCCTAAGGGTTTACAGCCCTGTTCTCCTAAGAGTACAGTCATTTTCATTGAGGGCCACAAAAAGAAAGCAACATTTCATTCAAAGAAATGCTTCTATAATGTGGGAATGGGGACACCAGTGGCCGTGTTAGCCTGACATTCTTCAGGACAGGCTGCCGTACAAAAACAACATTGTTGGTCTCTATCAGGCTGATCACAAAGTCAGACCAGAACTGAGATCTGTCCGGGGCTCTGCTCTAAGCTGGGCCCATCTGGCCCTCTGCTGCCCAATTTCCATGCAGGAACCTTTAGCCTGAGGATCTGCATGGGGAAGGCACATTCACTGCACATCAAGGACCAGTGTGCATCTACCAGTTTACCTTACCCAGGCAGGGGAGCGTCAGCTGAGAAGCACTGGTGTTTCAGCAAGGTTTTACTGAGCACCCGTCATAAGCCAATCACGGGAGGCTCTACTGGGGTCACTCACAGTCACTGATGCCCTCAGGGACCTTGGCACGTAGGTCAAGGCGGAGTCTGTGCCACAGCAGTGGGGCTGCACGAGATGCCCAGCTCCAGAGTCAGTTAACAAATGGTGGCCTGTTAAGCACGCTTAGTCAGATGTTCGGTTCTTTTCACACTGTTTCCTGAACCAATAAGCATTTAGCTTGGACAGGTGCAAATGTCCCTTTGGTACAATCACTACCAGATAGTTGTACACAGAACTATAGTGTTGTTGAGATTTGCTATAAACAAATGAACATATTCAACAGGAAAGATAAAAATATCACTTCTGTCTTTAAAGCTGCCATGTCTGTGTGGGGGAAACACATACAGCCTTCGAAAAGGACCCCATAATATGCTGTCAAAATGGAGCCATTAATAGTCAGATTTGAGAAACAAACCTCCTTAGAAGCTTGGGTTCATTCTGAAAAACAGAAGAAGCCGGGCTCATTGCTTTACTTTTAATAGTGTGGGTTGTCATGCCAACTAGTGCTGCTGCTGAAACTGAAGGGGGAAAAAGAATTCCTTCCTACATGAACCTTTCAGCAGGGCTCACAGTCTTTACAGAACCATGAAAATGCACAGCACTGGCGAGATGGTAAACATTGTGTTTATATTTAAACCTGTCCGAGAGACATTGTGGTAAACCTTGTGTTTGCACTTCCGCTGTTCAATGCTCTGCGCCCAGAATCTGGCTGAACAGTGCCCAAAGAAAGAAAGGCTTGAGGTGGGCGATGCTAGGACAGCCAGCCTTGAACTGGGAGCAGCCTTCTGTTTTGAACGGGCATTACAGAAGAAAGGGACAGGGACAGAATAGTGTCCCGGAGAGTGCATCTCTTCAGATCTGGGTCTGCCAGTACTGCACCATGCACCCACTGCTCAAGAGGCCCAGGAGGAAAGGACACACTGGCGACCACAGCAGAGCACCCTCCTCCCTTCCTGTTTTTATGTTTACAAGCCCAGGTCAGCCAAGAAGAGGAGCCAAAAAGAAAAATGTGTCCTGTCCTGGCATGGACACGTCAATGTTGGTGGGGACAGAGAAGGAAGGAAAGTTCAGGGACAGACACTCTTCTCTTGTGACAGCCTCGAATTGTGACATCCTGTTCACGAAGCCCTCTACCAGGAGGAAGGAAGATGTCTATACCACTTCCGAGACAGAAAGGACCTGCTCACAGATCAGCCACAGCATGTTGGGGCTGGATCCCACCAGTGAGGGGCACAAGCAAGGCGTGCACACAAGTAGTTACGTTGATGGCCCAGCCCCAGGCTCTCTTCCCAACATCTCGACCAGCCCAGCCCCTCAGACTGATCCCTTCAGCCTCAGCAAAGTGGTGAGGAAGGGTGTTGTATCCTCCTAGACTACAGTCATCCCCCCTTATCCACAGGGGACACGTTCCAAGGCCACCAAAGGATGCCTGAAGGAGCGGACAGTACCAAATCCCATATACACTGAGCTGCTTCCTACATGCCCTGCCGCACTGCCAGAAAGCGAGAGACTTAGTGTGCTTCCATGTTTTATGCCCTTGCACCCCTTTTGCAGCACTGATTTTGCACTTCTGGGCCATAATTAGGTAAAATAAGGGTTATCTGAACACAAGCACCATGATACTATGCCAGTCAGCCTGATAACCAAGACAGCTACTGAGTGACTAATGGACACGTAGTATATGCAGCACGGATACACTGCACACAGGGATGATTTGCCCCTGTCCCTTTTTGTCTCTTCTCTTTGTAGGTAAGACAATGCAAGATTTTATCATGCTACTTAGAGCAGCATGCAATTTTGAATTTAATTGTTTATTTCTACAGTTTTCCATCTAATATCTTTAGACCAAGGTTGACCACAGGAAACTGAAACCACAGAGAGCAAAACTACAGATGTGTGGGATTACCGTATTTAGTTTCTGTATCCGCTGCTCATAATCTCCAACCAGCACTCCCATCTGACACTCTGCTGCAAATGGCCTATTCTGCAAATGGGATTTAACTTGCCTTGCACTGTTAAGTATTCTCTAACTCAGTTATCTTTCCATGTGTTTCTATTTGGTTTCGGTGACTAGATAGGAAACTTCTTGAGGGCAAAATAGCTTGTTTTGTATACTTTGTTGTTTCCCCTGTGCCTGCTAATGCGCATACAGGCATACAGTGGTGGTAACTGCAGCTGCAATAGCATACAGCTGTCATTTGATAAGCTCTATATGCTGAGCTCTGTTTGAGTACTTTACATGGATTAATGAATGTAACCCTCACACTTGTTGAGGTGTGTACAAGTATTATTCCCATTTTACAGAAAAAGAAACATAGGAGACATAGGAGGCTAATGACTTGCCTAGGATCACATAACTGTTAAATGGCAGATCCAGAAACCAAACCAAAGCCCCCTTGAGATAAGAGATTAGGGTGTGCAAAGCTGGCTGGGGAAGTAGGCGTGACCTGTTAATTACAAAGATCCTGGAACACGTGTACAACATAGTTCCCAAAGCCCTGCACAAGAACTTCTCGCAAGAACTCAAGCAGGTTTTCAACAGGATGGCCTGGACCTGACGCCACCTGAGGTGTGGGATACCAGCACTACCTCTCAAAACCGGCATGTAGAAGTTCCCTCGAGCTTCCTCAAGATTCTGACAGTATACAGGACACAAACACCAAGAAGAGCAATATTGAATTTCTTCATGGTGGCCTATTCTGCCTTCTCTAGGGTGCCCTTCTATTGCTTTTTTTCCTTTTACTTAGCCCAAGCTCACCTCGCAGAGCCAGTTTCTCCCTCACTCTTCACTTTCACTTTCTTGAATAAACTTGGCCACTGCTTTTTGCTTGTTTTGTTCAATTCTTTGTTTGAGATGAGAAGAACCTGGAATCTAACTCAAGAAGAAGAGGTGGGCTGGGGATTTAGCTCAGTGGTTAGGGTGCTTGCCTTGCAAGCACAAAGCCCTGAATTTGATCCCCAGCACCAAAAAAAAAAACCAAACAAAAAAAAAAAAGAGGAAGAGGTGAGCAACCCAGAACGCAGTAACATAGTTGGCGACCCACATTTACCTGATAACATTCTACCCAAGGACACACCAGGCTGGTGATCTGGGCTTTGGGTATGAGGAGGCAGGATGGGTGGTGTGCCAATGGAGGGGAGAAGAGAGATCGAGAATATCCACAATGAAATGTGCATGAGCTAGGTGTAGCAGCTTAGCCCTATAATCCCAGCTATTTGGGAGGCTGAGGTGGGTGGATCACAAATTTGAGGTTAGTCTGGGCAATTTAGCAAGACCCTGTCTCAAAATTTAAAAAACAAATAATAAAAAGGGCCAGGAATGTAGCTCAGTGTTAAGAGTGTCTGTGTAGCATGCATGCGGCCTTGGGTTCAATCCCTAGCACCACAAAAACAAACATGCACAATATTATTCCATTCCTTAAAACACACACAATGTTCATGCATTTATTCATAAAGATGGGTGAAAAGATGGCCTCTAAAATGTCAATGGAAGGGACTTAGCTCAGTGGTAGAGTGCTTGCCCCATAAGCACAAGGCCCTGAGTTCAATCCCCAGCACCTAAATAAATAAATAAAAATTAAAAATTAAAAAAAAATGTCAACGGGCAGTCAACTATCTCAAAACAGCTGGATTCTAAGTGACTTATCATCTTTTGTATATTTGTATACACTGTTTGATCCTTCAAGGAGCCTGCAGAAACTGTTGCATATGGCAGGAAGAGAAATAATGAAGTAGAAGAAAGGAAAACAAAACAAAAAGAGAGGAAAAAAGGGAGAGGGTCACTGACTTTCTGAACAAAAAGGCAGCATGCTGTCCTGAGTCTTATAACTACCACTCTGGTGACAATGTGAGAGACGAGGATAGAGAAAAAGAATATACTAAAACGAGGAGGAAAAAAGTGATAAACACCAACATCTGTGGGACGTATGGGTTATTTCCCTTTTGGCTGATGGGAATAACGCTGCTGTGAGGGTAACTGGATTGTAAATCCAGGCGTCCATCAACTGATGAGTGGATAAACTGTGATATATCCACGCAATGGAACATTATTCAGCCATCGAAGGGGTGAAATGCTAATACAGGTAGATGCTAACATGTGGCTAACCTTGAAAATATTATGCCAATTGAAAGAAGTCAGATGTTGGGCTGGGGACTTAGCTCAGTGCTTAGAGTCCTTGCATTGCAAGCACAAGGCCCTGAGTTTGATCCCCAGCACCGAAAAAAAAAAAAAAATCCTGGAAGAGGCCAGATGTAAAAGGTCATAGGTTAAATAATTCTATATGAAATACTCTGAATACAGAAGTACATAGAGACAGAAAACAGATTAGCAGGCGACAGGGACCAAGGGTAGGGGAAGTGAGGAATGTGGAGTGAATACTTAATGGGTATACCGTTTTCTTTTAGGGTGATGAAGAAGTGATGGTTGCTGCTATTATTTGAGTGTGGCTCGAGTATCCACAGGGCCCACCATGAGAAGCAGCTTGGTCCCTAGGTCAGGGCTGTTGAGAGATGGTGGAACCCTTGGGAGGTGGATCCTTGGGCTGCTTGAGTGTGAAGGCTGCTATAAAATGAGCATGCTTGGCCTTGCCCCTCCTCCCTGCTCCTGGGTTGGGATGCAATCACTCTCTTGTCCCTGCATGCTGCCAAGAGTGTTCCCAACATGAGGTGAAGCAGCCAGTGGGCGCCCTCCCCACAGAGCCTGTGCTATGCAGTTTGGACTATGAGCCTCCAAAACTGGGGATACAAAGTTGACTAACACAGCTGGACAATAGTGTGAATGGACTAAATACCACTGAATCACATACTTTCAAATGGTTAAGTTTATTATATGAATTTTGCTTCAACTTAAAAAAAAAATCCCATTAGCCTCTAACTTAAAAGTCCTGAGAAACAGAAGGGCAAACGATGGGGGGGGGGAGCAAATGGATCCAAGAAAACCCCAGTAAATGAGGAAAAGAGAAATGTGGCCAGCCCAAGAAGACGCAGCCTTGGGCTGAGGGAGAGAGGGTCCTCGCTCACACAGGCTGGCTCAGCCCCCTCTGTGGTAACCGGGATGTCCAGGGTGCACATGAACCCTCAAGGTGCTGGAAGCTTTCATCTTTTTTTTGCCCAACATCCACCATCTTAGTCCCAGGTCTGAGATGGCACGGCCATCACATGATTGTAGGGTGCGGGGTTCCGGCTGCAGGAAAAGCTGAAGCCAAGATTCGAGGCCGTCATCAATGCATGCAAAGCTACGCTCAGCTTTCCCTGGGTCGGCCACGCAGGTGGCAACCGCTTGGGGCTGGCCGCTGCCCTCTAGATTGGCAGCTGCTGTGGGCAGGGCAAGGCCTTGCTCATGCCTATGTCTCTGACCTCAGTTACAGCCCCTGACACAGAGCAGGTGACAGCGTATATATGTGTTGAAGAAATGCACATCCTCTGTTTTATATATTTTATCAATTGATTTATATTTTTAATACATAAAACACAGACATGGTACAAAATCTAAGAGGCTCCAAGGGCTACACAGTGGTACATTCCCTTTCTTCTACACTTTCACTCCAAAATATTTAAGGCAACCTTTGGCACCATCTCCACCACTTTAAATGTGACTAGTGGGTGACGTTTTGAACCACAGAAGCTCCTGTGACCAGACCATCCAGTGACCTGGGCGTCGAGTCATCACCACAAGGTGGAAACCGCATGTGACCTCAAGGTGAAAGTCATCTGAGTGAAAACAAGGTCCTGGATTCCGTGCTGGGAGGAAGCACATGCCATGGAGCTGCCGGCTTGCAGAGGAATGCTGCTAAGGTGACAGCCGTCCCCCCAGAGCCATTCACGGAATGACAAGAAGCCCATGGGCAGGGGCCATGCAGGCTGTCAACTGAGCTGGCCACCTTGGGCTCCTCTCACCATCTCAGACATGATGGAGAGGCTACACTGCTATACGAGGGGCGAAAGCAGACAGGCCAACCACACCCACTGTGCCTAGGGAGGTGTCAAGTGGTCTGTCTGAAGGGAGGAAGCTCACCTTAAAAGAACTCAACTGTGAGCTGATGACACTGAGCCCACAGACAGACTGCACAGCAGACACACTGGTCAGGAGGAAGAGGCCCTGGAAACCAAGGGACCCAGAGAGGGCTCGGACCAATCTGGGCCAACCCAAGCCTGGACCAAGTCCCGGCAGGGCAGGCCATGTGTGCTGGGGGCATCTGGACACACCGCATTATCTAGCCACGTCTGTTGTGAGGGTTTGTGGTTTTTTTTTTTTTTTTTGAAGGCTGAGTAACCACTGCCCCGTATAGTCACCAAACCAAAGACTAAAAAAAGATTCAAGCTATGCAGGCTCATCTGTTCCCAAGGTTTCCTGCCTAATGCGGCGATGCACCGGCAGGCTAGAGGGTGAGTCGAGCACTTATCTGATTTCAGCCAATCTGTTACTGTATTTCATTCCCTGTCCTCGTGCCCAGAGGCTGTTGCAATGGGTATAAATTTAGAAAGAGAGAGATAAATAACATGGAAAAGTTCATTTTAACAAAATGGCTTCCTTCTTTCCTTCCTTTTCTTCCTTCCTTCCTTCCTTCCTTCCTTCTTTCCTTCCTCCCTCCCTCCTTCTCTTTCTTTCTTTCCTTTCTCTCTCTCTCTTTCTTTCTTTCTTTTTCTTCCTTCCTTCCTCCCCATTTTGCTCGAGAAGATAAAACAGTTTCCTTACTTATTCAGCTTTACCAAGGTGGAAACCGGTACTCTGGGCAGGAACTTAATACACAACCATTGCCCAGAGGAACCAGCTCCAGCTGAAACTGAAACAGTCGAGCTTCCATCTTAAGTGTTTCCTAGAAGCTGAGAGAGTGAGAAGATGATGGTACCTTGCACAAGATCTGGAATCCCTGGGGTGCCTTGTGACCAAGTAAAACACCCTAAATGAAGATAGCATCTACCTTAGCTGAAACCAGCTAACCATGACACATGGGCCTGAAACTGCCACGTCACCAGGAGTTACACATCGATATTTTAAATGAAGCTTTTATGAGGAGATTAATATCACAGATGCATAACTTTGGTTATGATGGAAATTACACTGGAAGAAAAATGCCTGGGAAATGCTCCCCTTTCCTCCCACACACTCGCAGCCTTGGGAACAACAGACCACGTGTAGTAAGGGACTGCTGATCAATTCTGCCACCTTATCATTTAGCCTATTTCCTTTCATGGAGAGGAAACCAAAGTTAAGCGACTGAACCAAGGTCACAAGGTTGGCAGTGACAGAGGGGTCCAGGACCAGGTCTCACAGCTCGTGGAGGCACCCACCACCCCCCGCTGGAAACCAACCAGCCTCAGCAGCTGTACCTCTGACAGCATCTCATACTGGCCTCTTCTTCCAAGAGCAATGGTCAGCAAGTCATAGACCACAGACGCGCTCTGCAGACTGATGAGGCGGTCACTTTTGTGCTCAGGTATCCTGCTCAGCACAGCATCCCGGTTGGCCTGAAATGACATGGAAGAGAAGAACAGATGGCAAACCAGCTCACGCAAACTGCCATCACTCTGTGCTAGAGAAGGCACCGAGGCCCCTGCTCCTCATGGTTTGCTTTCTGGAGGGCATAGATGAGTACGGGGCCTGTCATCTGGGGGTACGTATTCTAAATCCCCAGAGCATCGCAACACATGGTAGGTGTGAACCTGGCAGTAGGTCTTGGGGAAACTCTGGGGGCCGAGGCCAGGCAGGGAGTGTCCTTGGTCTCGGGCTCACAGAGTTCCTTGCGGCAGACACAGCAGCAACATCCAGCAAGTGGGGCCTGCTGTGTCTACTTGTGATCCTGCTTCTGCTCCACAGTCAAGAGTGGGAGAACATTCTCAGCCCTGCGTTTCTCATTAACAAACAGTGTCATCAAGTTCCATCCATCCCATGGAGACACATCATACTTTTCCTCTATCACCAAGCAATATTCAAATCCCTATATGGTGTTTTCACGGACCGGACCTCAAATACTAACACAATCTTGTAAAGGGAAGCATGAAACATGTATAAGAGAAGACGAGAAGGAAGCCCATTTTTACTTTAAATGATATTGCCACAGAGGACGAAGAGGACACCTTGTCAATTTCACATCTCAAGTGCTCAGTGCAGAAACACATCAGGTGCACCCAAGCTTATACATCCCACCTACCCAGAAATCAAATGCTCTTTAGAGCAACTTGTTTTCATTACTTCTGAAGTCTAACTTCTCCACAGATCTCTCCATATACACTACATGTGCTAGAGACTCAACAGCCAGCTTATTTTCCTTTTCTTCTGTAATGGGGAGTTCTGAATCAATAGTTAGATTTCACCTGCCTTCTCCCCTCCTGCTAATTAACTGAAGTCTCCAGGCCCCTGTGTCCTTAGAAGCAGAGAAAGGGCCCCCCAGTCTTCCCCCTGAAAGTAGTGCTTGTGTTTCCAGAGCCGCTTGTCCCCCAGGCTTGTCCCCCAGGCTGATGTTTACCTTCTTGCCCCTAATTCACAAAGACCATACACATACCTTCCTCTTGCTAATGAAGCAAAATGCTTTCTTTTTGTGTGAGTCTAAGGCATTTACTTTTAGCCACCCATCAGAAATTACTCACTTTAAACCTCCTGGCTCTTAAATGTCAGAAACAAATGAGAATATCTAAGACAGGCCACTTCCTACAAGGTGAGTCAGCTCGTATGGAAACAAGCCTGCTTTTGAAGATTTCATCCTAAGTTTTTCTTTATGCAGCGGCTTTTGAGCCCAACAAAAAGCGCCCTAAAATGCCTGCTGTAAATGGTCTCCCTCTATTTATTTGCTATGAATGTTCCATACTGAGACCAATGCCTGGAAGAGAACAAAACAAAATTTAACCAATACTGTTTAGGACAGATTTTCAAGTTATATCAAATGCATCCTATTTTTTTTTTTCATTTTCAGAAAAAGTAGACTTTGATTAAAAAGGTATTCTATAACCTCAAGTAGATCCACAAATAATATGCATCCCAGAACATGCTTTCAGTGCTAGCTGTGCAAACACAGTTCTGATAATCTCTTTTTCTAGGGGAAAACTAATTTTCTATGCAGTGAGAAAGCAGTACAATTCCAAACAATTTCTTGTAGGTGGAGAGACTATGGACTAATTTATGCTTCTAAGTTAAAGTCAGAACCAATGAAGAATATAATTTTCTCAGATATTCAAAAAGCACGGCAATGCTCAGTTTGGCTCTCAAATTGAGCACCTTCATTTTCTGCCTAAAAACTGAAAAATCAAGCAGTCAAAGGACATGGAAAAAAAGAGTTCCTAAGAACAACTTAATTTTGGAATGACTTACAGGAGAACACTAGCATTTTGGTCGGGAACCTAGTTCTTCATATTTACTGATGATGTCACTGATTTCACCATCCCCCAAAAAGACCTTTCCAGAAATTAAATCACACAGAGCCAAATCTGTCTCAAAGGGATCTTGAGTGTTATTAGCTTCTATCTTTTCTGTTAAGGAGCAGGACAGTACTCCAAAGCATCTACATTACACTCAGAGCAAGCGTTGTAGAGATGTGGCCATGTTTTCAAAATTACAGACCGGAACACATGACGGCCGAAGTAGCAGAATATTTTCAATCGGAATTGCCTAAGTCATCAAAAATGTCTCGTCACCATGTGTGCAGAACCAAGCTTGCCAAGAGGACATCAATGCCAAGCCGCGAGGAGTCCAGCCTGTGGGAAGGACATCAGCTCAAGGCCCACGGGAGCTGACACTCATCAGCGAACTGGTGACGGAGCGGGTGAGACTTGTTCACTTGAAAAACAGGGACTGAATGGCACCTAGTGCCAGCCTGGCCACCTATGTGTCTTCCCTGAGTGTGCCAGGGCAGACTGCTCTAAGCTGCAGCTGACAGTCACGGAAAGATGAGCCAAGGGGGGAACCTACTTCCTGGGAAGGAAGCGAGCCCACTGACGTCAAGCACGTCCAAGCACAAAGCTGTGGTAACTCAAGCAGTCCGGCTCCTGTAAACATCTTTGTGCCATTTCCCAAAGCAAAAAACTCGAAGTGTTAAATCAACGTGACAAAGCTGCCCTCCCTGACTGATCTCGGCCTCTGCTGATCCCGCCGTCTCCCAGCGCTCGTGTGTTCCTCTTGTACACCACTTCTAGGGCATTTTCACCTGAGTGTGTTCCATGCCTGCAATTAAACCACATGTGTGGGCAGGGATCGGGGGAGAAGAGAAACACCTTCTCTTGCTTTCCTTACGATTCCCTTTTGTCTGCTGCCTGCCTGGCAGGACAGATGCTGTGGCAGGGGTGGGAGGGAGGACCTCTGCACCCTGTGTGCCTTTTGCCTGCTCTGGGCCTCAGGTTCCTCATCTGTAAAAGGAAGCGGATGAACGTGAGCCCTGTAGATCCTTTTGAGTTCCAGGAGCCTCTTACTCCGCTCAGATGCTCAGCACACGTCATTTGCCTTCATTATTGGGATATTATTCCCAAGATTTCAAGCCAGGGCTATAGTGCTTACTGCTGCACAGAGGAGAAACCCAATAAATGGTGAGCGATGTCATTTTGGATCTCGATATTCAATATCCTGGCCAAACTTTCAGAAAGCATTTCCAAGGAATCTGATGGTCTGGCAAACAGCAGAGCCCAGGGGCTGGAGTGAGCGCAGGCAGCCTGAGTGGCTGCAGTGCCTGAGAGCAGGCGGCAGCATGGGGAGGCGACCAGCACGGAGGGCCAGGCAGTGTGCTCTGGCTCCCGTGATGAAAGCCTGAGCTTCACACACCCGGCAAGTGGTTTGCCCCAGCATTCTTTTTCACAGCTGAGAAGACTTGAGGTTACTCTTCAGGGGCTTCTTTCCCTTGGAAGGTTTCTTTGGGGGCCTCTTAATTATACAGTCTACTTACAGGAACAGTGCTGGTGTTACCAATGCTTGGTAGATGAATGAATGAACTAAAATACCTCCTAACTGCTAAGAA
Source organism: Hystrix cristata (assembly GCA_004026905.1). Taxonomy (NCBI): domain Eukaryota; kingdom Metazoa; phylum Chordata; class Mammalia; order Rodentia; family Hystricidae; genus Hystrix; species Hystrix cristata. The sequence goes on along the minus strand of PVJO010001477.1, from coordinate 119,033 downwards.
AGAGAACCCCCAAGCTCCAGGATGACCAAGGGATACTGCATTCTAGTCTGAGAAACATCCCTCTTTTTAAACTTCTACTGCTTTCCCCACCCACCCCAGGTATTCCCCCTAGAAAGCATTTTCTCCAGGGGAAAAAAAATCACCATACTGAGTGACTGACCACAGCTAAAAACGGACTCCAGGGACGGGGACAGGACAGAACAATGAAAAACACATTCTACTTACCATTGATTCACTAATCAGCAGTAACAACAGGGCCTCTTCAGTATTTTCTTGAGGACAAAAAATGCTGCATAAAGAAAACCAACTTTGATACATGGCAGTTTCAAAATAATACAAAATACACAACTACAAGTAGAACAGAACACTAAAAGTGTCTTAATTTTTACAGAGCCCAAGAAAAAACACTGTATAATTTGAACACTTGAATTAATTTGCTTATTTTCTCTGCTAATTGATGGAATTAATACCTTTTAGTTATGTATTTTAATGGTAGGCAAAGGGTGAAATAAAGCCGTAAAAAAAACCAAGTTAAAAGCCTAAATAGCACATGTACCTATTACTGAGGTAGAAATTCAGATTGCTGACATTACGTACATAATACCAGCCTTTGCTTAAACCCATTACGGAAGCATAAACTGCAGATGTTAATAGCACCCTTCTTATCTGCCACCTGCTAACCGGCATATCTCATATTGTCATTCAGATGAAATGAGAGATTGAAGCAATTGCAGAGTGTTCAGTGATGTCTCTAGTACTGAAGAATGGTGAGCTATCTTTTTTTTTTTTTTGGTGTTGGGAATTGAACTCAGGGCCTTGTGCTTGCAAGGCAAGCACTCTAACCACTGAGCTAAATCCCCAGCCCCTTGGTGAGCTATCTTAAACGTGCATTTTTTATTCTGGGGTGGCAGGCAAGAGCTATCTTGTTAATCTATTTTATGGAATTTGGCTAAACTCTAAAATCTTGGATTAAAAAAAAGCTTTTAAGCTCAATGTTGCTGATGATTAGAAAACAATAAAAACTCAAACGTAACCCCCATCTGCACTCTCTGAATCCTATTTTTTATGCTGTGAGCACTTTTAAAGACTTGTGGCATTTTTCTCCTCCTGTTCTAATGCTCTAGAATCCTTTGAGTAGAATTGTGAATGTTCTCACCAATTGGGCCAAACTCAACTTTTCCTCATAGCTAGAAAGAGTTTGCAATGAATAAAAAACAATCTTGACTCAATGATTCCTGGATATTTTGAAGACCACTAAATAAAGACTAAATTTATATCTTACTTGGGATAACATTACAATCACTTACGAGATTTCTGCCCCCACAAAAAGCAAAACACCCATATTTTCCAAATAATTATAAATACTTGTTATTTTTGAAATGCTGGCGAGTTTTGTGTTGTATCACAGGGGACTTAAGAGCAAGACAGAGAAAGCACAGTGTCTGGTCCTTTTATGACAACGCTGACACCTGAGGCAAGGAAACCACCTGCCGGATGTTTCTATTGCTCTTCCAGGGCTGAGATCTCACAGCAAGGATGGCTTGGCCCTCTTGCAGGATTCTGGGGCTTGAGGCTGCTTCCTTTGGGAGTCAGCTTGCAGTGATCTGTGTTTTTCAGAAGACATATTTCTTTCCCCTTGAATTTAGAAATAGAATCTAAAGGCTTTGAACTAAGAGTGCCCCCTGCCATGTGTGTGTACACGTGTGTGCACAACCAGCAATTACTTCCTGATATCCCGGCTGTGCCTACATGCAATGGGGACCTTGTAAATAAATAAAACAGTGACCTTAACCATCTTTTCATGGATAGCCAGTTCTGCATTGTTCAGACTAATTGCAGAGAGAGTGTGTGCTAATTGTGACTTAACACTAGCCAATTCAGTCCATGGATAATCTCCAAATTCCATCTGAGCCATCCAGCCTGGTTAAATGCTGCCTCGTGTTATTTTTACCAGAGTTGCTAACAAATAGCACATTAACTGATTCTAATTCCACTTCCTGGACCCTCCCTATTGTAACAGGCAGGATGGTTACTCAGGAGCAGGGTTGGCAAGGAGGGGGAAGAAGGGAGAAAGGGAGATTTTAAAAGATATGTGAAAACCTATCTCTTGGACTGTCCTTTCATTACTTACGAACTCTCAAGGCCTATTTCTAGCCATTCATTTCCTCTTCCTTGCTCAGACAAGTGGAGAGCCCGGGGTGACTGGTCAAAATTGCTGAGGCCTTCCTTTTGTGACAGTCTCCTTTTGGGGGCCCAAGAGCCTCAGGAAGAGACACTGGAGTGCCCAGCTTCAGATGTGGAAGGTGGGAAAACCAGGCCTCTGGTCCCAAAGGAAGCTCTGTGAAGGGCAAGGGATGGAACCTGGGCACAGCAAAACACAGGGACAAGCAGGCAGTAAGGACAAGCTTCCAAAAGCCAGCAGCCCAGGGGAGGGGGTGGAAGGGCCAGCACTGCTGCTGGGCGAAGAGTGGGAAGGCTGCATGCCAGCCACTCTGCTAAGTCACAGGGTAACCTTTAGACAAACTGCCCATTTTCTGTCTTTGGATGAAATGGCCAACTCCTGATGTGATTCTGCAGAAGACAGAGGGAACAAGGGTAAGGATCCTCACGTGCAAATAGTAAGCATGTCTTGCCAGGGCTCCCAGATAATAGTTCATTCTTGAAATTTTCTCCGAATACATAAAAAATGTTGCTGTTTGTGGTTGAAAAAAAAAAACCATACCGAAGAAATTAACCCAACTGTTATCTGATTGCATTTCAACTCTTCTGTCATCTGGAGCTACTGCATGACAAACGAGGAGGCAGATGTCTAAGTATCGACAGTGCCACCCAGGAGTCAGACTGACTCCATTTGGGTGCAGGCAAGGCCTCAAGCTCTGCCAGCCCACAAAGAAGTGGACTTCTAAATAATGACTCCAAGGTCTAGTGATGGAGCGTTACAATGCCACTGTGCCTGTCTGGGACCCCACTAGGGAAAGTCCTGGATGCGGGGCCCCTCAACGGCAGCAGCCAGGTCGGAGCCCAGGAGTCAAGGCCAAGAGCGGCCAAAGCCCCACCACCCAGTCACACTGTGTTAAACGCACTGAGACAGAACCCACAGCCAGCATCCGGCTGGAAAGGAAAAGGATTTAAATTACACATGAAGAGCGCATCTTGATTACTGGGGATCACCTGGTCCAATGAGAGGATTATCCAGACCTCCACACAAGTCAGGAATCCCCTCGGGACAGAGGATGAGCAGCCAGGTGCCCTGAGCTCCGCTCTGAGGAGGCATCAAGTGAGTCCCACGCAGCCGCCACCATGGGCAGAGATCCTGTGTCCCCAAGACTCAAGGGGCGCCAGGCTCTCCTGGGCAAAGAGAAACTGGCGGTGCAGTTGCTGGCTCACCCAGCTTCAGTTCTGGCACACGGCCGTCGCCCTGACACTGTACCGTCCCTCATCTTGCTGCCTGAACCAGAAACCTCTGCGTGGGCAACTGGAGCTTCAGACTGGTGCTAAGCGCTAAGGGTGGGCAGGCCCCCCAGGCACTCGCTGGCACCCCACAGATCATCTCATCTTCTGCTTCCTGGCACAGTGGTGGTTTTAAGACTTCTGCTTTGCTCCTGCTAGTTATCTACTCTAATATACATTTAATTATCTAAGCCACCGCACATTTTTATAAGGAGGCATACAGTGAAGGAAAAATACACCTGACTGAAATATACACGTAACACACTAACAGCATTCACAGCAGCACTGTTCCTGTTAGCTCCAGACAGAAAAGGAAACGGCTCGAATGGCCACCATGAGAGTGACAGATGAGTCAATGCACTGCAGAATTGATCCATGGAATACTATGCAGCACTGAAAAAATACCACTACATGCAAAAATATGGGTGCATTTTTCAAATATAATGTTAGACAAAAGAAGTTAAACATAAATGAGTGCATACTGTATGATTCTGTTTATATAAATTTCTTTTTTTCCACAGTTTTGAAGATAATACAACAATGACTTATTATTTTCTTTGAGACAGGATTTCGCTATGTTGCCTAGCCTGGTCTTGAACACCTTGGCTCAAGAGATTATGCTGCCTCAGCCTTCTAAGTGCTGGGACTCTAGGTATGTGCCACTGTACCTAAGTTACATAAATTTCAAAAATGAGGCAGACTAATTATTCTGCTGCAAGTGAGGATAGTTGCCCTTGGACAAAGGTAGTAATTGTGAGGAAATACGGAGAGCTGCTGGGACTCTGGCAATGTCTACTTCTTCATCAGGATGTTTATTACATGGATGTGTTCACTTGGTCTAAACTCATCAAGTTTTATACTTCTCAACTGTCTATTCTTCCCTGTTATCCACCAATAAAAAAAAAATTCCTAAAAATAAGTTACCCAAAGTAGATAATTCCCCATGGAAAAACCTAGAAAAAAGGAAGAAGGGAGGCCTGTGACAGGCGATCCCTCCTTTCTACTCACCATCTTCCTATTGTATTTCCCTTCAAAATTCAAGAGCAGCAGGGAATGTGGACCCTGTTTCAACTCCACTGCAGCCACAAGGATAGGAGGGAGCTCGCTGGCACAGCTGGCTTTTCAGGTGTGCCCAGGTGCGCCCCGGCAGGACCAATGTTCTGAACGCTGCAGCGGTTTGCTAGAACGGGATGTCCTGTGTCTACACTATGCTGCGAACTCACACTTCCCATGGGAGATGAAGTGGAGACATTCACTGGCAGAGACAAGGGCTGAGCAGGACCCACAGGCTCCCTCTTCCACCTCCCAACAAGCATCACTGACCATGTCCTGATGCCCACTGCTGACCAATCAGAGGTCCTGCCTTGGTAATAAGAGAGCCCCAAACAAGGAAAACGCCAACAGGTTCTCTCTGTTACTAATAGTCCAAGTAAGAAACAGGGCTGTGAGCACACAAAACTGGAAAGCTGAAAACTGATGAAGGCATAAGGATTAGTATGGAAATTAGAGAACAGAATCACAATAGAGAAACTGAACAAGACCAAAAGTTGGTTCGGCAAAAAGATCAACAAACTGACAAATCTTTACTTAGGCAGACCATAAAAAAGAGAGAAAAAACACAAATTACTACAATGAGCAATGAAAGACAGGACGTAACAACCAATCTTGTAGAAATCAGAAAAATTACAATACAATGAATAGCTGTATGCCATCAAATTAGGTAATTTAGATGAAATAGACTTCTACAAAGACATAAACTACTAAAACTGATTCAAGAAGAAAAAGAGATTATGAATAGACCTATATCAAGAGATTGAATTAATATTCAAAAAATCCCCACCAGGCTGGGGACTTAGCTCAGTGATTAGAGTGCTTGTCACACAAACACAAGGCCCTGAGTTCAATCCCCAGCTTAAAAAAAAAAAAAAAAAAAGACTTTCTGTAGTCTTTATAAAAAAAAAAAATCCCCACCAAAAAAAGCCCAGAGCTAGATAATTTCACTGGTAAATTCTATCAAACATTTAAAGGAGAATTAATACCAATTCTCCTTAAATGCCTTTTAAAAATAGAAGAGGAAGAACTACTCCAACTTGTTTTATAAGGCCGGTATAACCCTGGTACCAAAATCAAAAATATTACAAGAAAACTATAGAACAGTATCTTTTTATAGATATAGGTGTAAAAATCTTCAACAAAATACTAACAGAACCCAGAAGTAGAGAAAATGGATTATGTACCATTTCAAATCTGCTTCGAAGTAGTTCATCATGAGGGATCAGCATTTTTGCAGGGAGTTTGGGAACTGCTGGAACCAGATAAGGACTAAGGAATAAACACAGTCCATGAATTAAGTGAAGGCATGGCTCAACACAGCCGTGGTAAGGGGAGGCTTAAAACTAATTTAAAATAAACCTAAGGAAAAAACCAGGAATATGCTCCCAGCTGTATCTGAACCCACCTAAGAAATACAGGCTGAAGAGGACAGTGACAAGGCAGAGAGATGCTAGCAGTCAACTGCAGAGGATTAGCAGCCTGGAGAGAAGCCACCCAGTTCTCTCCAGATGTCACAGGGGGAGTGAGTGTCCAGCCAGCCCATCTCTCAGCACTCCCTCGGGGTTTCACAAGCAGCTGTCTGCAGTCTCTCTGCCATTTGTCCACTTTGGTGACACTAAAGAGCTTTTCCACATTCATTCATGTGTGGTCCCCTTTCCTTTATGTACAGATTTGGAAAGATCATTGAGCCTCGTCCTACTGGAACAGGCAAAGAGAGAACCCAAAGCTCTGACGGGTGGTACCAGGGAGGAGTGACCCATTGTTCCTGTCTTCCGGCCCATCCTGTTGTTTCTCTCTCCTTTGTCCTCCCATCCTGACCTGGGCAGACTGGGGCCTGAGAACGGAGTGGCTCCCTGATCTGTTTTTCTCCATGGTGCCCAAATCTGGGATTTAAAACTGAAAAAAATGAAGAAGTTCTAAAGAGACATCATCTTCCAATCACTGGCAAACTATTCAATGGTCCTTATATATAGATCAGCTTAGAAGATTTAAACAAAAACATTACGGAATTGCTAAAGAAAAGAAAAAATATTTGCTCTGACTATAAATAGCTGTGTCGCCAATCACTGTACAGTGCTATGATGGTGGAATGAGTGGATAAGCGGAAAGAGAATCCCGAGACCAGTGATGGTGAACCTTTTAGAGACCAAGTGCTCCAACTGCAACCCTAAACATACTTGTTTATCACAAAGTGCCAACACTGCAATTGAACCTCAATATCTGATGCTCGGCTGCTGGGGCAATGGTGGGGTGACTTGGCTTGTGTGCCGACAGAGAGGCTCTGCGTGCCTGCTGCGGCACAGGTGCTATAGATTTGCCACCACTGCCCTAGATCAGCAGCGAAGGCTGAGGACGGCAACGGATCACTGAAAAGAGAGAAGGTTTCTACTTATAATGTCCCTGTAATGCACGTATTTGCTGAAGTTATCCAGAGAATGAGATACCTATTACACTGGTAAACAAGGCTTGTTCATGTGATTTCCTTCTGCCCGTCTACTTCTACTCATCCTCGAGTGTTCCCACATCTCCTTCCCACCCCCGAGTCCCCGCTGAGGACGTCAATTTCCATACTTCTCTCCCGAGTAGACGCGGGCTCTGCGAGTGAGGGTGTAGGTTTTGGTGTTTGCTCCTTTCCGGAGAGGATCGTCCAGAGGGGACTGGCATGGAGGATCCTCCAGGGGGTTCCAGTAGCTCTGCTCACACATGCCCCGCAACAAGATCTCTGCCAACTGCCTGGCAATTGTCTGTGAACACAAAGGAGGAAAGACAGAGCCATGAATCCATTTGACATGACTCATTCATTCACTACATATTTATCAGCCATCGCTTTGTGTCAGGCTGTATTCCAAGATTCATAATTAAAGTTTTTTACTTCTGTGATGAAAATTATACTAGTTTATGATGAAAAAGAAAAGAAAATGTGATTGCTAAGACAGTTGAACATTTTTTTAAAGGCTTGCATGCTTGTAGTGCCTCCATGCCTCTGCTACACCCTGGAACACCAAACATGTTTTATACTAGAAACGAATGAACTTTTAGCTAAATTCTATTTCAAGAGCTCTTATAAATAACAGGTGAACTTCAGATATTTTCATCACCTCCCAACAGATGCCTGCTAAAGCTCAAATCTGGCAAAAAGCCAGACTCGACTTAATGAAGCCTTTCCTGAAAACCATCTCTTCCCTGACCACGTGATGAGCACACAGCATTTCGGAATGTCCTTCTCCTCAGGAGCACCACGAGCCAGCAGCACTCGGCCCGCCCTTGGGACCCAGCACCCAGCACCCAGCGTCCCCATATGACACACAAGGCGAAGTGCAGTCTATGGCTTCTGGTGGATGTGCACCTCCCGCCTCCCTATGAAACCCAGGAACACCTGGCTCTTGTCCTCTTCAGGCACTGCAGGTTGATATGTTTTCCAGAACCCTGTGGAACTCCACTACCTAGAACAGTATCAAAAATGATATATGGGGAGGGGGTGTGTGGTATGTACTAAGAAGTATGTTATTGATAGATGTATATCAATTCATTTAGCTCATAATCTTCCAGTACAAAGAAAACGAGGAAAAATGCCCTTGAAAACAGAAGCAACCTACTCCATGGTCGGCCAGAGAAACATTAAGGGTTTCCACCAAGTTTCTCATATGACAGAGAAAGAATGCTGATCTTCCCTAAGAACAAGCTTTTTTCAATAAATATGTTCCAGAAGAGAACACTGCTAGGCTGTCATCCATGTGAAATCTCTTAACACGCCTGAAGGAAATTTAAATACAACCAAATCACTAGCTTGGTGGTTTCTGATAGCCACTCAGTAAAGGCAAATTTTCTTGATTATTCCCAAGTAAGACCACTGCCTTTAAATGTCTATAAAAATGTGAAATTAAATGCCTTCTGATCATCCCCGACTGAGCCATCTGTTAAGATCTCATAAGAACACAATTTTCAGGACCTAAAGAGTTCCTGAGATGTTTTCTTAAACCTTCCATTATAGTTTCATTTTAATCTCACTGCAGTCATATAAGCTAATGACTTCTGCTGGCGACGTCAACTGACAGAAATACCCTCTACTCACCATAGCTGAGAAAGAAATGTTAGAAGAAAATAAAAAGAGCAAGGAACTTCATTCTCTAGCTATGTCTGCTATGTTGAGATTCTAAAGGTATAGAAATTTCTTTTTCTTCTCTTCTATGTGTCCACTGTGAGATACTTTAGAGTGTACAATCCAATGGCATTTAGTACCTTCACAATATTGTGCAACCATCATCACTATCTAGTTCCAGAACATGTTCATCACCCCAAAAGGAAACACTATACCCTTCAAGCAATCACTTCTCACTTTTCCTTCCTCCCAGATCCTGGAACAACTAATATACTTTCTGTCTGGTATGTATCTGCCATTTTTGAACATTTTACAGAAATGGAATTATGTAACATGGTCTTTTTATGGCTGGCTTCCTCCAGTTAGCATAATGTTTCTAAGATTCATTCACGTTGCATGTTGTTTAGCACTTGGTCCATTTTTATGGCTGAAGGGCACTCCATTATATAGACATACCACGTTTTGTTTATCCATTCTTCACCTTGCAGGCATTTGGGTTGTTCCTACCCTTGCTGTTGGAAGTAGTGTTATTACAAACGTTCATGTGCACTTCTTGTTTGAATACCTATTTTCAATTCTTTGGGGTATAAACGTAGAAGTACAACTGGGTACATGTACTTTATTTTTTTTGTTTTTGTTTTTTTTTGGTGCTGGGCATCGAACTCAGGACCTTCTGCTTGCAAGGGAAGCACTGTAACCACTGAGCTAAATCCCCAGCCTGGGTACATGTACTTTAAAATACTCTTCTATCAAGTTTAGAAACAATTTTTCCATCTCATAAGAATATCATAAATTTGTAATTATTAGTTAATCTAAAAGAATCACAAACTTATTAATTAAGGCTGATGGAAACTTATGAATGTCTTACGAATGGCATAAGCTGGAGAAGCTTTCTGGCATCCACTGTGAACCAAGACCCTAGTGAACAAGGCCCAGGAATCGCTTCTCCAGCAGGTTGGCCAGGAATCACTTGGGAAACTTTAGAAACACAAGATCTCAGGCCCTTCCCAGGCCCTCTCTACTGGAATTTTTGAGATCAGGGGTGGGAACATGTATTTGTTCAAAGTCCCTCAGACAGGGCTGGGGACACAGCTCACTGACACAGTTCTTGTCTGCACGTGCCAGGCTCTGGGGTTAACCCCAGCACACAAAACAAACAAAACACCAAAGTTCCTGAGATTAGTCTGATACACCTCTTTGGTTAAGTGCTCAAAGAATTAGAAACAGTTTAACTTGGGCCACTTGAAGATAATCAGCACAGGCCAAAGACACACTTGTACCTCAGTGTGACACAGAGTGGAAACATCTCTCCTCCTGTTAACACTGGTCAGGCGCCAGTGGAAGGGCCTGGGGCAGCTCCAGGCCCCCACATCTTCAGGCGCCTCTTCCCTGCCTTCTTAGATAATGGAAGAGCCCCATCTGTTCCTCACATACCTCTACTCAGAATCCTACCTCACAGGATTTTTTTAAAAAAGTTAAAATACATTTGATAACCATAAATCTTAGACAACTGTGGAAGATATTCTCTAATTTAGAAAAATAACACTGAAATAAGCAGCAGATTCCCACAGTGTATTAGAGACACTTGCACCTTTTACTGTGGAAACGTTGCTTGTTTCCATAATATTTTATATATATAGATATATGTATATATATATATGAGTCAATACATGATATAATGTATAATATATACAATATTATGTTGTATCATATTTATATATATATATATTTCAGAGTCAATATATGAACAAATGTCCCATTTGAGTAATTTTAAAAGACTGGATTTTTCAACGTGCTTTTAAAGTAAGTATGAAAATACTTGCCGGTTTAATCAGTTACTTGCATAGTGCTTTGAGATCTTGGAAGAAGCTATTCATACTAATCAGTTCAGAAGCTTTATAGAATGCTGAGATAAGTCAATACAAGAAAAAAGATAATCTGGAAACACCTTTTTAATCTATATCTTGCTGGTTCTTCTGGTTGAAAGAACCCTAAAAATCAAAATGCATTGTTTGGGGCTGGGGATTTAGCTCAGTGATTAGAGTGCTTGCCTTGCGAGCACAAGGGCCTGAGTTCGATCCCCGGCACCACAAAAAAAAAAAAAAAAAGCACTGTTTAAACTTAAGGCACATGCAAATGGCATCAGTATGTAAATACTGAAAGCCAGGCAAGTTCTTGGTGAGGGGTGAGGGTGAGTGTAAGTGTGAATGTGTGTGTGTGAGTGTGTGTGTGTGCATATATGTCTGTGTAAAGGTGCCTGTCTTATCTCAACACCATGATTCTAGGAAAGCCTAGGTTAGCCATCTGGCCCCACAAGTCACACACCCACATCCTAAAACCTGTAGCTTCATTCCATGTGACATGAATCCCTTAGCTTTGCTCAACTGAATACTCCTCCAAACACTCAAGGGATTCATAATAAAGGAAGGACAACAGCATGGATGACAAAAGACAAAAGAAGCTGCAATCTTACATATGGTCACTACATTGATTGTGACATACGGCATTTGCTTAGCTTCTAGCAAGCACCAGGCCTCCACCCAACACCCAATGGTTCTTTGCAGTAAGACAGAGAGGTTTAATTCATGAATCTCTCCACAGAAGAAAGTGAAAGGATTAAAAAGAAAAAAGAATTTAAGTCAACAGGACAGCCAAGCTCTTGATCAACCAGATAATTTAATCTCCTTTATTTTTCTTCTGAGTGTTACGGTCAATATAATTGGTCAACCAGGACCCTTCATGGTCTTATCTGCACTGTTCTATCTGGGTTTTGGTATGAATCATAAGCATACAACTAACTTCTTCCACACTGGCATCCAGCAGTGCCAACATTCTACTTGCTTTGCAGAACTCTTACATTTCAAGGGAGAGCACTGCAAAGCGTACACAAAAAGATGCTCAACATCAATGGCCATCATGGAAACGAAAATCAAAACCACAATGAGACAGCACTATCCATCCACCCCAATGGCTACAACTAAAAAGACTATAACAAGTATTGGTTAAGATGTGCAGGAATGTAGAATTGCACAGCTGCTTTGGGAAATGGTCCAGTAGTTCCCCAAAATGCTAAACATAGAGTTACAGATGACCCAGTCATTCCACTCCTCAGTATACACCCAGGAAAAAGGAACATATATATCCACTCAAAAACATGTACATAAATGTCCATAGCAGCATTATTCATAATAGCCCAAAAAAGAAACAACCTAAATGTCCATCAACTGATAAATGGGTGAATAAAATATGGGATATCCATTCAACAGAATATTGTTTGGCAATTAAAAAAAGAAATGTTAATAAACGCTTAGCATAAATGAATTATGCTAAGGAAGTCAGTCACAAATGACCACACATTGCGTAATTTTATTTATATGACATGTCCAAATTAGACAAATACAGAGAGACAGAAGGTAAATCAGTGGTGGTCAGGGGCTGGTGCAAGGGGAAAATGAGAACTGACTACTTATGAATAAAGGGTTTCTTCTGGGAGTGATTATAATGTTTTGAAACCAAATATTAGTGATAGCTGAACAACTGCAAATAACACCAGTTCAATTATTTAAATACAGGATGACCAAAAATTTGTTAATTTTATAAGATAATATAGCAGGAAATATAAAAATGACAATTTTATCAAATTTATTTAATACAAGAATCAACTCATTGAAATGACACCTGCCTGAGTGACACTTGGAATAGTCAGGATGTAAACAAATGTGCTGCCCATATGACACTTGGGGTAAACTTTTATGTGGTTAAAAACCATTGAAATGTATACTTTAGATGGGTGAGTTGCCATATATATATAATTTAAATATATATATATATATAATTTAAATATATATATATAATTTAAATATATATATAATTTAAATATATATATATATATAATTTAAATATACAATGCATATATATGAGACAAGGGCCCTGGTGGCCACAACCAAGTCAATAGTTGCACTTACCATTCGCAGGTTTTGTGTTGTTCTCGTTTCCACTGCTCTGAGAATCTCTCTAAATCTTCCAACTCCTCTTGTCAAGTTCCTGTGTGCACATAGAATTTGACAGGGTTTCCATCTGGCATGTATTAATATTAAATATTTTATACACATATTTCAATGCACTTTGTCTCCATGAAAGCTGTTGGCTAGATTCTAAGCAAGCAATTACTCTGCACATGTCTATTCCTCTTTGGTGAGCTCTGAAAAATCTGACCTAAGACTGATAGTCTTTTGTGCTTTCTAGCCCCAAATTTCCTCAAGAAAATAAAAACCTGAAAATCAATTCTGAGGTCAAAAGAAGAAAGAAAGAAAAAAAAAAAGCAAGATATCCTACAAAGGTCTACTGTATCTTCAAACCTACAGTGGTTTTAACAGAGTGGTACTAAAATCTGTATTTTCATTTAAAAAGTAGGTGTCAACACTGGGCAAAGGGATCAAGAATATCAGAAAGACACTGTACACAAGGTGGGCAAAGGCTTCTTGTTGCAAATTTATGGGTGGGATAAAGATAAATGATAAATGAAAAATTGAGCAGCCCACCAAGCAACCACTCTGCATCTTTCATAGCATAAACCACTCCAGGAAATCCCCCAACCAACCCTCTTCCCAACCCTGCACTGACAAAAAGAGGCAAAGGTCAAAGGCCCCTTATTTTTTCTTTCCTTGGCAGTGCCTGGGCCTTGCACACGTGAGGCAAGTATTCCCCCACTGAGCTGTAAACCCAGCCCCAAAGGCCCCTTCTGAAGGTGAGATGGTGACAACTGGCACCTAGGGCTTTCTGAGTGTGACCACAGTGTATCTGGTCTCACTGTCCCACGCACTCCCAGAGTGACATGTTTGGTAACACATTTTCTTCTTTAGTGACCTCCCGGTCAATGTATCCAGATCACTGGGTCCATCCTGGTCAGCTAGGAACTCTTCCTAGCCGGTCCCTTTACATCGAGCACTGCCGCCACCTATGACATAACTCAGTGATATTTATAACCTGCTCGTTAGAACACATCTCATCTTTCCAAAAAGCCACGGAACGGGTCAGCTGGTGCAGACCTGTCAGCTGGCCCCTCAGGCCATGGCAGATGCTGTAGGTATTTGGCTCTCCTCTTGGATGACATTTTAAATCACACTGAGGTGTTAAATCAAAACGCAGGTTCTGTAAGTTACAAGCACTCACAAGGGCTATTCATCTGCATCTTACACTACGTGACTTCCTGGAGCCCTCATTCACAAGATCAGTCCAGGACTTTAAGATAATAGTTTACTGGCATAGGTGCCCAAACACTCCCGTACTCCTCTTACCCACACCAGATCAGATGGCACCAGATCAGAAGCTTGACCGTGGCATAAAAAGAGAAGCCTGTGCTCAGGGCTCCAAACAACACTAATGAAATCTAAGGGACGTGAATAAAAATTAGGTAATGGGCTCTGGGACATTCAGTCTACTCTGCTTTCTTCTTCATTTGTTTTTATGGGATCTGTGTTCACAGGCAACAAAGTACATTTGCTTTGGACTGCAGTTCTGTTCTCTTAAGTAATGGAGGGGGAAGGAAATTGCTTTGGCTAAAAAGGGCTGGGTACGGCTGTGATAGTCTAATTTTGTTTCAGAGTCACTGTCTAAGCTCCTACTATGTACAAAAGGCATGGCACTTTGAGTGACGAGAAATCAGGGTATGTCAATATCACTGGAGACCTTGAAAAGAGGCTACTTTACTAGGATGGAAATTAGGCCTTGAATAAGCAGTATTAAATCTAAATATTATATGTAACTCAGTAAAAGACACAAATAGGAATTGGCCATTCAGAATGTCTCCCATGCCCTCCCTGCAGAATGAGCTATTTATATGTCACAGAAGCACAGAGTTTTCTAGCTATAAATGATCCAAAACAGTTAAGCTCACATAGAAGGAAAAGGGCCTTCTCAGGTCCAAAACCTGATGAGATAGCAAGCTGGGAGCATTCCACCATATTCTGTTACCTCCTTGGATAAAAGAAATATAAGCTCTAACTCAGAAACGTAACTCTAGGGGAAAGAACAAATATGAATCCAAGAGCCCAGGTGTGTATTTTGTGCTATTAACATGCATGTTACCAAAGAGAAAAATATAACATAAATCCTATATGTTCCAGCGGTGACAGTTAATGAGATGTTCCTAGGGACTGCTTCAAAACTGGAAGAAATCTGTTGACCCAGGTGAAGAAGTCCGGTGCCCAAGGGTATTGCCCGCAGCTGCCTAAAGAGATAAATAAATGATGGGTAGAGAAATTCAACTCCCCTTCAGGGCTCTAGATGGTTTCTCCCATGCAGGACCGAGGCCCTCTGGTGGAGAAATGGCAGGAAATCTCTGCGACTGAAGGATGCTGCACAGGATCAGGCAAAACCAGCAGCTAGGTTCATGTTCCCAAGGAAGTCTTTGCAGCGAATGCAAGCTTTCCTCAAACTCTTTCTACTTATTCCTGGAGAGAGTTAAGGATTCAGAATCAAATTCTTCCTCAACCTGTGAAGAACCTGCTTCTGAACAAAAGTCTGCCATAGGCACAGAAGAGAGAAGGCCCCAGGCTGTGCCCTGTTCAGACGAACACAGCCCCTAAGACAGCCCTGAGGATGGCCCCTGCCCCACCACAGATCAAGCTGACACAGGAAAGGGAGCAGGAGGTGAAAGACTGCACATTTTAAGTACCAGAAAAGGCCATATGTGCCCCAATACAAAGATGTACAATTCTCAGCAAATCCTAGACACCACTCGACATTTACAAATTACATAACGCAAACCAGTCACTTCTACTGTTGGCACTGGAAGCAGAGGGGAAAAAAAACCATGTTTTTGAAGCTAGATGGATAGCCATGATAGGAGCAAGAAGAACAACAAAAAAGAGAAAAATAGCTTGTAAGAATTATATTTCATATTATATTATAGTCACCCAATTTGAGCAAAATAAAATCCACAATTGCCTTCATAGCTCTAAACTATTAGTTTGTTCTTAAAATTCTGAGATCCATTAAATATCTAGAATAAACAGCTAGTTAAAATTTCCACTCTAAAATGAAGACAAGAGAGCCAAGGAATTTCCTTGGTTTTGAGGGTTTCCACACACCCTTGATGTGAGGTCATTTATTCCATTTCAACACCCTTAACTGAGACGGTGCGATGATGTCAGCATTCATTATGGTAAATCTGTCTCACAAGGAATGTTCTAGCCAGCATTGGAGCAGTGGGCACGCTGGCAAGCTGTCAGAACTGGGGGTTCATATTCTGTACTTTGCTCCGGCAAGCTTCCTGAGCAGGGTACGCTTCCCTCCTGGTGGGCCAGTTCCCAACAGCTTGGCTATGACCAAGGTGCAGAGGGCCTGCAAGTCCCCCGATGCCAGCTGCTTGCTCGGCCTGACAGGTACAACATCACTGCTGGGCCAGCCCATCGGGGAGACTCAGGCCAGCATCCCTCACACCTAGCTCTCGGTCAAACCCTTGTTTCTCCTCTGGCGGCAAAGTCTACCACTTTCCACAGGGACACCTTCTGCTCTGCCCTTGACCCACTTCCATCTTTTTCTTTTTTTGTCCCTTTTCTATCTGGTTTCATCCTCCTCCTCTGAATCTCTTTCCTTCCAGGGCTTGTCTGGCTGGCCCATTAAGTCAGAATAAACCCTAACTTCCTGAAGGTCATCACTGGCTCCAAAGGCCACTGGGACCCCAGGGAGAGGGCTGACTCTCTTGTATTTGACCCTCTCTCTCCACTCTCCAGCTATTGGAGAGTCTTCGGTTCCCCCTTGGGCCCTGCAGCAGCATTTTTCGAGGCTGTACTCCAAATTCACATTCAAGCTTACAGCAGCATCCAGTTTTGTCCCGTTCTGTTTTATGACCCTGGAGAGTCTCAGCTCTTTGAAGCAATTTGCAATTTGCCCCTCCGCACCTGAGCTCTGCCCGAGTCTCTGAGCTGGAGCCACCAAAGGAAGAGTGTTAGATCCTTGGGGATTTTTTTTTTTTTTTTTTTTTTTTTTTTTTGGTGGTGCCGGGGATCGAACTCAGGCCCTTGTGCTTGCAAGGCAAGCACTCTAATCACTGAGCTAAATCCTCAGCCCCAGTCTCAGCTCTTTGAAATTGTCTCCTGTCCCTCTGCACTGTCAAACCACACAAGAAATGTTCTCAGGAAAGCTCCAGCACCAAAATCACAACGGCAAACCAAGGCTAGGAGAAAGTGGGGGATTTGAAAACCTTTTTGGCTTGGATGGACGAGTTCAGTGCCAACCTCAACACACTTTTCTGTCATTTCTCCTTTCATTTTTAAGGGGATGAGGATGGGATAGGACAATTCTCTTCAACATGTCCTTCTAAATAATCGTCTGATCTCCAAGTCCGATCTAGGCCACCAATACACTTAAATTCAGTATCATCTGCCTTTGTCATGTAAACTCAAAGTTGTGATGTGACTAAAAGGCTTGAGCATTGCTAGATGTCAAATCCCTGAGTGATAAAGAACAGGCAGCCTGAGTAAATTCAATTTCTCCCCTGGCTGAGAATTTTTAACCAAAATTCAGTAACAGAATGAGTCAGCACATGGATCTCTCAGAGCACTGAGGAATTGTTTGGCTTTTCCCAGGTTCTTTCCTAGCAGTGGCACTTCTAGAACACTTAGGTGGTTGGCGATTTCAAGAATTATTGAGCAATGTTTCCTGGATGGTCCCTGCGCATACACTGCTGAAGAGAGGACACTGCCCCTCCTCGGGAGCTGAGGTAGCTTCCGGACCCCACTGAAGCGCAAGTGTCTAAAACAGAGATGTCTGTCTCCCTCGCTGCCGTATGCCCAGCCCTCAAGCAGAGGCTGGCTCAGTCAGCGTCTGCTTAAGGAATGAGTCGGAACCAGCTTGAGCCAGATGAACCCAGACCACGAGAGGATCATTTTCTACCCGCTTCTGGACCGCCTCTTTCTCACTGCGCATGGACTGGCAGGCAGCAGACCTGTGCGCGCTCTTAACTAGAAAAGACGTCCAGGTATTTCAGGAAAAGTCTCCTGTGCTTGTGCCTGCAGATGCTCTGCTCTTTGCCTGCAGGGTCACAGGGACTCTGGCATCCTTCAGGACCACCATCCTAATTTCCTAGGTGCTCGCACAAGGCTACACACATCTGGAGCCTAGAAAGTACTTACCACAGCAATTTTCACTGGTGCCTACGCCTGCCCACCCACAACTGCAACTGTCTTGTGAGCAGAGCCCTCTTTGCACGCACCCCTCCTGGTCCCGACTACTTCCCAGAGCTGGCCGGGCACCCAGTGACAGTAAGCTGGGTACCCCAAAGAAAGGAGAGCGTGAGCACAGCTTGTCTTCTGCAATCTTTCCCCACCTCCTCGCTGTGGCGAGTTTTTGTGATCGCCAGAGGACAACTGAAGCAGAGTCTTCTGTGGCATCATCATTCTGGACCCTGTCCACACTCACAATGCCAACAGTTCTGGGTTCGGGGGCTTGAGGACTACTGCTCCTTCATTTACGTAGCCCTTAGTATCTATTTTGAAAAAGTTTGAAATCAAAACCAGATAGTCAGATCTGGGAAGTGGAAGGAGAAAAAGACATCCTTCACAGTCCAGAAGGCTACTTCTGGCTGGCTGTCAGAAGCTGTTTTTCCCAGAATGGATTCCAGCCTCTCCCTCTGTGCACACTGCGCCTCGGATCCAGTGACACGCATTTGTGAAGACAGATGGCTTGCTGCATTTGGGGGCCAGGGATCAAACCCACAACCTTGGCCTCATTAGCAAAGGACTCTGACCAACAGAGCAGGCCAGCTGCAGCCCAGATAGAGTGGCGGAGGGTGTGACAACCATCCTCGCTGGGATGTGAACAAGCAGACGAAGCTTCCGGAGGTCTCATTTCAAACCTAATGAGAGTTGTACTGGGCTTAACAACATTTTTTGGACTACTTCAGCAACTAAGGCTTCCTTGTGACAAAAGCGGAGTGAATTATACATTTGGTCAGCTGGCCAGGCAGCAAACAGTACACTAAGCAGGTGCCCTGTATCAGGTGGCATAATAGGTACCAGGGACACAAAGTCAAACGAGTCACAGAGCAGCTTCTAGGAGTACATATTTAATGAGCCAGGACAGGGACACACAAACAAGTCCTTTGACAGGTGCACAAACAGTCTACACTGAAAGTTGGGCAAACTGCTGTAAGAGGTGGAATGAGCTGAAGAACAACTCACTCTTCTCCCAGCTCATCACTTCCCCAACCCTGCATCTCTGAGGAACACAAAATATGGAAAAATTTGTCCCATCTCATGTCCTTCTTCCTTTTCAACCCCTGCAAAGCAGTCAAAGAATATCAATATTCATATTGTATACTTATATGGAAAGAGAGAGAAAGAAAGAACGTCGACTGCATACCAGCCAGGAGTCAGGCGCAGGGAGCACAACAGCCTGTCAACAAATGGGATCCCTCATCAACTTGTATTTTAATGCTGCTTAGTTTAACCCCAGAAGTCCAACAGTATCCAGCACATACTTGGATTCTTCAGCCTAATATTACTTTTATTTTTCCAGTAACAGAAATTGAAACCAGGGCCTCATCCATGCTAGGCAAGAGCTCTACCACCAAGTTATATCTCCATTCCCTTTTTAAATTTTTAAATTTTGAGACAGGGTCTCACTTAGTTTCCCAGGCTGTGCTAGAACTTGCAATCCTCTACCTCATCCTCCGGAGTAGCTGGGATTACAGGTATGTACCATCATGTTGGGCAAATAGTACTTTTAACAAACTAACCAGAACATATCTGTCATGTAAGGGTTGTCCTTCGAGTATGCACCAGGAAATCCATACACTTATCTATAAACTCAGAGAGATAAAACAGACTGTGGTTGATGACTCTGGAGCCAGACCATATGGGTTTAAGTAAAGCTTCACCATTTAGTAGCTGCTGACCTTGGGCAAATGCCTGTGCCATGACTATCTACAACACGGAAATAACCGTACGTACCTCATTGATTTCCATAAGAAGTAAATGAGTCAATACATGTAGGAAGTGTTGCTTAAGCACTGGCCATTATTAAGGCCATAATTCTGAAAACTGCCATTGCTCAAAAAACTTTTAGAATTCTGGACTCTGTCTTCCCGTCAATTTACAACACACGAAAACTTGCGTTCCTTCTTTAAAATCATTTAATTTTGAATAAAAACATGGTACTGCCCAGTCTGATTAACACATTCACTTTGCTATTTGTTGAAAGTCAACCATGTTCCAAGAACGTAGCTACCTAATTCACAGGTTTGGCCCACAATGACAAAAGACAACAATAGGTATAGGTGAGGACAGTGCATTAATCAGTCCTGAAAAATGATGACATTTCAGAGACTGGTGCCCTTGGGGAGGAGGCAGCGATTCTGTCAGGCTATGCACAGCGGTAGCACTGACCAGCACGGGCTATGCACAGTGGCAGAACTGAGGGAGTATGACACATGACTTCTTATGGTGCCATCACAGTGGGCACGGATAACATCTGGACAGTGTATGAATTAGTCAAGAAGGGCCAGGCCAGACTAAACACTGGGAGCTTAGTGAAACAGCCAAAGGCTGATGAGCCTGTAACGCAAAGAGAGAAGTTTAAGAGTTCGGCATGAATATCACTTCCCGGTGGTGGGTGTGAGGTGTGCAAGACACACATTTAGCTGGCAGTAGGTCAGGGGCTCAGCCAATCACACAGAACGCTGATGTACACCAGGCCAATGCAGCATTCATTTTGAAAGGCAAAGAAGCCTAGCACACCTGTAATCCCACCTACTCAAGAGAATCACAAGGTCTGGGAACCCTAATGAAGGAGGGCCTGTCTCAAAATAAACAAAAATTAAAATGGCTGAGGCTATAACTCAGTGGTAGGGTGCCTCTGGATTCAATCCCCAGTACCCCAGTACTGCCAAAAAGAAAAGGAGGGCAATGATGATGTAGAAGAAAGATAGTCTAGAAGGCAGAAGGTAGAAATGTTGTTTTAACAATATGACTTCAAATATTTGTCAGTTCTGAGTAGCAGTCACACAGAAAAAGGACTTTCAGCCATTCTGTTCTTCCAGTTCCTTGGTGTGCAGAGAGGGTCAGGAAGGATGCCAAGAGAGAAAAGTCCTTCCAAACGTACTATAAGCAACTGAGCTGAAAATTTAAGTGCAAGGATAAGAGTACAATGTTCTCTTCCATTTCAACTAGCAGGAACAGGAGAATTGCATTTCCAAATCAACTCTGGGCATAATATTTCAAAACTATGATGAGTAGAGAAAAATCCAAGGGCATTGTTTGAAAGAAAAAAGGCCTTTAAGCATGCAGGGGTCAGTGGCCCAAATGGCTTCAGGAGCCGAGCAGGTAGCAGATGGGGATGAGGAGAGGCCACCACAGGAAGAGGAGATGGCACTTCAAAGGCCCTACCTTTGGGTAGCCCACAGGTACCAAGCTCAAAACCAGCAGGGAAGGGAGGATCTTTGTCATTAAATGGGTAAACACAAACCTCCACTGTTCTCCTTGAGGAGCCAACAAAACAGCACTGTTTGGCTGGAGGCAGCATGGTGCCCTCTGGGATTCTCACACACTCCTCCAAGTTGTGCCAGACAACTCGCTGGGCCTGGGAAATAATTTGAGAATGCAGAAGAAGAAAGGGGCAAAGGTTGAGGATGATCATGAGAAGAGGAAGGACAGGAAATGAGAACAGAATGCGGGGTATCTGGAAACACAGCAAAGGGAATAAGTACCAGATGCTTGGCAAACACAGAGAAGGGCAGGAGGCATCTGTTGTTTTCACTTTGCCTTTTCTCCATCTATGAAATGGGACTAATACTGCCCTCTGATGCCTGGATGAGATGGCACCTGCAAAGCTCCTGACCTGCTGCTCGAAACATGTCAATCCTCACATTCCCCAGCCATTTGCTACCTCCCACCACCCACCATCTGGTCCTTCTTGCACACATAAACATTTATGGGGTAGAAGCCAAAGAGACACTGGTATGTTTGGGAACCTTTGGTGTAACAGTGAAAAGTGCAAAATAAGACATGATTTCTATTATATATTGAGTCACAATTTCCTTCTTAGCTGTGGAAGATTGGATACCATGTCAGGTCATTCAGCCCATGAACATAAGGGCTGGGATTGAACCCAGGCCCAATCTGGTTCAAGTACCCAGAAAAGCTGAAGATGATCTCTGTTGTGCAGAAGGCTGTGAACAAGCTGGAAAATGTGGCTGATCCCCACAACACAACCAAATGCATCACAGAGGCAGGACAGCGCCAGGAATGGCCCAGGGCAGCAGAGGCCACAGCAGTTGCTGTGCCTGGACACACTCAGTCCACAGAAGGGGACCCTTTGGGTTGGTGACCAGCAGAGAACAGGGAAGTTCTGTTGAGTGTTTCAGCTTCAAGCAGAAGCAGCACTTGGAAGGAAGATGGTATGAGACAGACAGGCCAATGCTGACAACATGATGACAGTGTAGAAGCAGATCTGCCCACATGTCATCAGGACAACCTTCTAGTAAGTTCTCTCACCATACAGTACTTCATTTATTTAACTATTCCCGGGTGGATTTCATGATCACTCCAGACAGGAAGCTCAGGTTTCCCTGTGTATTATCTGTAGAAGAAAGGCTTTGCTAAGTGCCAAGCGGGGCAAATGCAACCTGTAACAGGAGATTTCGTTTGCTTAGGAGAACAAGCAATTTCCAGCCCCTCTAAGCCATCCAGGAGAGCTGCCATTCATTCAGATTCTGGCTCCTCCAGGACACAGACTGGGACTCCACATGCTGGGAAGAGGCAGACCCAGCTGCACCCTCCCACTGGCTGTGGGAAGGACACTATCAGATAACAGTCACTGCTGAGGGACTGTTGGCCACCACTATCTTCTTCTCAGACGCCACTAAGTCCTTTCATGCCCTAGCCCATTCTTCTAGCTGGTTTCCTGCCCACTTCCTGTGGCAGGCAGGAATCCACCATGCTTAACTAACAGAAAGTGAGCCCCCAGCAGGGGAGGAGAGAGGCCAGCTCAGAGCAGTGAGAGCCTGAGCCAGTCTTCACTCCCGGCTTCAAGGACCCCTTCCCTGACCTCTGCTGGGCAGTGTTCTAGCCTATCTTTTATTGGCCCCTCAATTCTTTTCTAATCTTTCTATTGTCTAAATAGATACAGAAGGTCCTATAAGGGGATTATTATAGGACAAACACCCCTGTAATACCCTTGTCACCCCTGCCAAAGTGAGACCAAAAACAAACAAAATACTCATGCCATCCCAATTAACAGGTCTGTCCATCTAAAGTGACAAGTACCCTGACTTTTGTAACAACTGCTTCCTTACTTTTCTTTATGGTTTAACTACTCAAGTATACATCCTTACACTGTAAGTTAGTCTTGTCCGCTTTCATTTTTTATTTGATGAGCCTTTAAAATCTCTTACTTTATACATATCCCTTCTACCTCTTTCTTTGCCTTACAAGTGAACTGCTAAACAATCTGAACTGTTCGGCCTGTAAAGTTCCCACCAGCTAGCAAACTGCACACTCACGGTACATTCCTCTGTTCTCTGTATGCCCTGCAATCTGGCAGCTGGATACTGAGACTTGACTGGGGCAGGTCTGATAGCTTTGTCAGGGTGCTGGCCGTGCTGCGCTTTGTTCTGGTGTGAACGACCCTGGACATTCAGGGTGGAGATGCAGGGATCCCCTGCGAGTGACAAGGCAGTGAGGTTCTGATTCGCTCAGCGTGCTTTCATTTGTGACCTAGAATATTTTTATAAAGAGATGTTTTCCTTCTTTTACTATTTGGCTTTCTGGGGGCTCAGGACATACAGTAAAATATTTTATTTTTTCTATTTACTTAGTTTTCAAGATACTGAATTAGAACTCATGAATTTAAATATATTTGACAAGTCTATTGCAATTTTTATCCTTCTTGAAATTCAAATTACTTCATATTTGGCTTAGGTCCCTTTAGCATGACTTTGAAATCTTCGATAGTTTCCTTGCTATCCGGATACATGTGAAGATGTTCCAGGCTCATTGAATACATTCCTGTCCCAAAACTGGGATGAGGTTTCTCTTATCAGAATATGACATTTCAAGATCACAATCTACCAGTTAAGGATGTTCATTGCTCATGGATCAGTGAACCCATGGCCCGTCTCGCTGTTTCTCTCTCTCTCTCTCTCTCTCTCTCTCTCTCACACACACACACACACACACACACACACACACGCACGCACACTGCTGATGATTTCATACTGCTGTTTCTAATTCAATCATTCAAATTTGGGACAATTCCTTCTTGGCTATTTCTGTATTTCTCCCATACCAAGAATCCTGGTTCTCAACAACACAGGAGATGACAGGATTAGAATATACCATAACTATTCAACTGCTTTATTCCATGTTGTATCAGAAGTTTCACAATAACAATACTACTATTAGCACCATTAAGTATGTTTTTGCATAAGTTATCAGCATTTTCCTTCTGTTTCTATTTATATGTATTGCCATTTTGTTTGTAGCTGAGGCACGCAAAGAAACACATACAGCCCGTACTCAGAAAAAAAGAGTAGTTGATGAGCCTGCTCCAAAATGGGCCCACAGGTTGGAAGTCCACATGCTGGACTTCAAAGAAGCAGCTGCAAGTATGATCAAAGAATTAATGGAAACTGTCTTTAAAGAGTAAAAGAAAATAAAATGACAGTGACTTAACAAACAGGGACTCTCAGTAGAGGAATAAAATCTAAGAATATAAACAAAATGGTGGTTATAGTTGAAAAGTATCATAACTAAAATGAAAAATTTCCTAAATGGGTTTAATAGAAGCTTTGAGGTGGCAAAAAACAATCCCTGAACTTAAAGATAGATGAATAAAAAGTATCTAATCTACAGAAAAGAGACTACAGAAAAATGAATAGAGACACATAAAAATAAGGCCTCTGAAAGATAAAGGCAAACCAAAATCCTGAAAGCAACAACCCTAAAACAATCACACATAAGGAATAGCAATAAGATTAACAGTGACTTCTTATCAGATATCAAGGGGAGACATACACAAAGTGCTAAACGAAAAAATAAAAACGAAGACTCCTATATCCAGTAGAGCTATCTGTTTGTGCCTATAATCTGAGTTATGGCAGGGAGGTGGGTATGGCTGAGGTAAGAGGATCACAAGTTCGAGGCCAGCCTGGGCAATTTAGCAAGACTCTGTCTCAAAATAAAATTTTAAAAGGGCTGGGGATGTAGCTCAGTGGTAGAGCACTTGCCTAGTGTGAGGGCCTGGGCTCAATCTCCAGTACTGGAAATTAGAAAAGAAAGAAAAAGAATGCAAAATAAAGGGATTCCCAGATAAGGAAAGGTGAGAAAACCCACAGTTAATGGACCTGGCCAACACAAAATTTAAGTAAGTCCTTCAGGCTGCAAGGAAATGGCATCAGATAGTGATATGAATTCACAGAAATAAATTAATAAGAGCACCTGGACTATCAATATGTGGGTAAATACAAAAGACTAGATAAGCTTTTTTATCTTTTTAAATGTTCTCTTTAAAAAGATTTTACATATAGAAAAATTAATATACTGCATTATTGTATTTATAACATAAAGGCATTAACAGCAATGAAGAAGGGAGGAAATGAAGCTACATGGGAGCAAAGTTGCTTTATTTTACTGAATTAAATCAGTATTGACCAGAAATAGATTGTGATAATTTAAGATGTTGTAATCCCTAGAGGAACCAGCAAATTTTTAAAAAAACTAAAAATTAAAAGAAGAGTTAAAGTAGTATACTAAAAAGTATTTTTAATATAAAAGAGGTTAATAGAGCAGGCATGAAGAATCAAAAAAGGCATGAGAAACAAAGAGCAAAAGAGTAAATGTAAATTCAGTCATACCAATAGTATCGACTGTGTGTACTTAAGTACTTCAGTCAAAAGGCAAAAATTTTATGAGATAAAAAAATCCAACTATATGTAAGAGACTGACAGACACTTTTTAATTCAAAGATGTAAACAGGTTGAAAGTCAAAGGACATCAAACAATACAATGTAAACAGCAACTACCTTAATAGTAGGTAAAATAGATTTCAAGTCGAGAAGTATTACTAAACCCGAGAGACATCTATCAAAAACTACCAGCTAACATCATCCTTAATGGTGAAAGACTGAATACATCCTCACTTAGATATGAAACAGGACAAAGATGTCTGTCTCAGCACTTCTATTCAACCTTGTGGCGGATGCAGCAAGGAACCAAAGGCACTGGGATTGCGAAGGAAGAAGCAAAACTATCTTCACAGATGACATGATCCTACATGTAGAAATCCTAAACGATTAATAATTTTAAGAACTAATCGAAGAGGTTAGCAGGGTTGCAGGATACATCATCCCTATGTAAAAATCAACAGTATTTCTACACAATAACAAAGAATAATTTGAATATACAATTAAGGAAGCAAAATCTATTCCCAATTGCACGAAAATGAACAAAACAGGAACAAATTTAACAAAAAAGCAAACCTTATACATCGAAAGCTGTAATGCATTTTTGAGTGAAATTAAAGAATGTAAATGGAGAGACATTGAATTGAAAGATTTACAATTCTCCTCAAATTGATCTAGAGATTCCCTCTAGTCCTTATCAAATTACTGGTAGATTTTTTTAGGGTAGAAACTGGTAAGCTGAGCATAAAATTTACACAGAAATGTCAAAAACTGAACAGATGTTAAAAACAAGTGAAAATGAACGAATTGGAGGACTTACACTACTTAATTTCAAAACATACTATAAAGCTACAGTATTCAAGACACTATTATATTGGCTTAAGAAGAGACATGTATGTCAATGAAAAAGTAGACTCTAGAAATAAACCTTCACATTTTTATTCAATTAATTTATTTTTTACTAAAATATGAAAGCAATTTAATGGGAAAAGAGCAGACTTTTCAACAAATGGAACTTGGAATACTAGTTATCTATACGGAAAAATATTAACTTTGATCCTAACCTCACACTATATACAAATATGAACTCAAAATAGAGTAGAAACCTAAATATAAAAGTTAAATCTGGAGGGCTAGAGATTTAGCTCAGTGGTTAGAGTGCTTGCCTCGAAGCACAAGGCCCTGAGTT
Organism: Hystrix cristata; assembly: GCA_004026905.1. NCBI lineage: Eukaryota > Metazoa > Chordata > Mammalia > Rodentia > Hystricidae > Hystrix > Hystrix cristata. The sequence continues at coordinate 92,339 of PVJO010001477.1, read as the reverse complement.
CGATCCCTAGTACCAAAAAAAAAAAAAAAAAGTTAAATCTGGGGCTGAGGATTTAGTTCAGTGGTAGAGTGCTTGCCTAGCAAGCTCAAGGCCCTGAGTTCAAACCCTAGCACTCCCCTCAAAAAGTTCAACCTATAAAACTTCTCAAATAAAACAAGAGAAAATCTCTGTTGTCTTAGATTAGGCAAAATTTTCCTAGCTATAACATTAAAAAGATAATCTGGGGCTGGAGATTTAGCTCAGTGATTAGACTGCTTGCCTTGCAAGCACAAGGGCCTGAGTTCGATCCCGGGCACCACCAAAAAAAAAAAAAAAAAAAAATTAAAAAGATAATCTGTAAAAGGAAAAACTGATAAATTAGACTTCTTCAAAATGAAAAACTTTTTAGATGGTACCATTTAAAAAATGAAAATATAAGCCAGGCATGGTAGCTCATATTTGTACTGTAATCCCAGCACTCTGGAAGGTTGAGGCAGGAGGATCATAAGTTCAAGCCCAGCCTTGGCAATTTAGTGAGATCCTGTCTCAAAATAAAAAATAAAAAAGAGCTAGGGGTGTAGCTCAGTTAGAGGGCCCTGAGTTCAATCCCCAGTATGGAGGGGAGAAAAGGAGGAAGGAAAGGAAGGAGGAAGGGACAGAGGGAGGAAGGGAGGAAGGAAGGAAAGAAAGAAGGAAGGGGAGAAGGGAGGGAGAGAGGGAAGAATTCATAAAACATATAATTGATAAAGCACTTGTATCCAGAATATATAAAGAACTCTTACCACTCAATAAGAAGATAACCCAATGAAAACAAGACAGAAGATTTGAAAAGATTTTTCATCACAGAGAGAAAAGGATAGCTAATAAACACATGAAAAGCTGCTAACATCATAGGAAAATGCAAATTAAAATCAAGAGCCTACTACAAACTTACTAGAATGATTCTCATTAAAAAACACGACAATACCAAATGTTAAGAAGAATGGAAAGAAGCTGGAACCACTGTATACTGCTAGTGGTACAGCCAGTTTGGAAAACAGTTGGGCAATTTCTTAAAAAGTTAAACACAAACTTATTATATAACCTATCAATTTAGCTCCTATGAAGCTACATAAGGGTGTGAAAACAAATGTCTATGGAAAGAATTTACATGACTAGCCAATAAGTGGTAAAAATCCAAATGTCCATCAGTTGATGTCCAGGTAAGCGAAACAGAGTAACTACACAAATTATGCTACAAGGTGGGAGAGTGACCCTCAAGACCATTATGTTAAGGGAAAGAAGTGAGATGTGCATATTCGACCATCATATTCATGTAAATTTCTTAAAAAAGGCAAATCTATAGACTCAGATAGCATATAGTGGTTGCTGGGGCTGGAATGGTAGTGGAGACTGACTGGAAATAGGCATCAAGAACTTTCTAGGGTAATGAAAATGCCAGAAACCTGAATCACGAAAATCACTGCATAGTTGTTTAAATTTATTAAAAATGACTGGACTGTATAATTAAAACAGGTAAATTTTTGATATATAAATTATATCCAAGTAAAGCTGTTACTATAACATATAGGTTTGCCTCGCCCCACTTTTTATCTCTACCTTGTTCTTTTGTTTCATTCATTTCTTAGTCAAGTTTCATTTCACTTTCAGCAGAGTCGCCTCATAAGAAGGCCCAGTCCGTGCAAAGGGCTTACCATCCCATTTCACATCTTCAGAGGAGCAAGACTGATCCAGCCCCTTGCACCTCACTAAGCCAAACCCCTCTCGTTTTCAGCTGTTAATCTCAAAACGGCCACAACTTCCCATAAACACCTGTCCCTATTTTGGGCTCTCCTGCTGTCAGGCCCTCCGTCAGATACCCTATTGCTTCCTGCTGCTTTCTCCCACACAGATGCAAATAATATCCAGCCAAGACGCTGTTTGCTACTGTCTTCCTAGATTTCCTTTTTTTAATTTTTAAAATTTATTTTATTTTAATGGTTCATTTTAGATGTACGTAGTGGTAACATTCATCATAGGGGATTTGTACCTGTACATGACATATCTTGTTGCTTCTTTTTTCCCATTCCCCTCCCCTCCCTTCACCCCCTCCTCCCTCCTTATTTACAAAAGCTTTGTTTCCATTTTTTCTTTCCATTTCTTATTTCTCCCCCTAGATTTCTTAACAGCCAATTCTTGCCTTTCCCTCTAAAGGCAATGACAAACGCTATACTCTGCAGGATTTTATTTAATCATCTATCAAGCCTTTACATAGTGCTTACTATGAGCCAGATATTGTTCAAGCACATTGTAATCCCTAATGCACTTACTCCACCTGTGTACCTAGGCCATCAGTAGGGTCATTATGCCCAGCTGCACACAAAGAAACAGAGGAGGCAGCAACTTGCCTATGTCACTCTGCTAGTAAACAGGACAAACAGCGAGGATTCCAACCCAGGCAGTTGGACCCAGCCATGGAACGCTGCCCTCTTCACTTCCCTAAGATCTCCATAAAATGGCCAATCTTACCCTCCTTCAAAGACCAAGTTCAAATGTTAATTCTTCTGGGAAAAAGAACAACTCGTGAATTCATCCGAGTGGTTCCCTACGTCCCCCTTATTCCTCTCCCTTCTCATTCTCCAGCATATCTCCTCATTACAGTACTTTCCACAATATGTTATAATTTTCCACTGACATCCTTGTCTTCCCCATAAGCTCAAGGAACACTTATTTTCTTATTTCCCCCAAACTCATCCAGTGGGCTTCCAATAAACATTCGTGGAATTGAATGGCAGTAGTTTGAGGTTTTGGGTTGGTTTGTTTAATTTACCAGCTCAAAATGCACTTGAAGCAATATAGTTGGACCTTTTAAAAAATATGTAATTCAGGTTTCACTAAGTCTAGCCCATGAGTTTTTCTGGGTATTCTTCAGAAGAAACACAGCTCAGACTCTTCCTGGCATTTTAACTGCTCGTTTCCAACACGTGGGGATTTGCTCCTTCTGAGGCTAACGTGCCAGGAAGAGTCAAAGGAGAACCAGCGACCGGGACCTTCCGCTAGGGAGCACAGAGACAGACAGATGCAAACATGCCAAGAGGCGGCAGAAGGAAGAAGAGCTAGCAGGAGGAAGGTACGGTGTGTCCTTGCCAAATCTGGGAATTACCTGCCAAAGGCACTTGTGAAAAAAAGTAAAAATTGAAACCTAAAATAGAGAAGATGGTGGAAAAACCAAATGTCAATTGAAAAAAAAATTCATTGATTTTTAAATCCTGTAATTTAATACAGGACTTACTATAAGAGTGCACAGCCACATTATAGGCTTCCTTCTTGGCAGGTAGATCTGTGGCAGATGTTGCCATACAAATATAAAGGTAGAAACATGTAAGAAAATGTGCAGCCCCCCTTATTTTCAATAGAAGGTCCTAGTAATGCCTAAATCATAAATTCTCCCAAGATGGCTCAGTCATTTTTCTGGGCTTTAGCTCAATCTCTCTCTCTCTCCCTCTCTCTCTCTCTCTGCAATTCTAAGCATTGACTAAAAATATCTCTGCAAAACAAGACTGGAGAGGAAAAGGATGATTTCTTTTTTTAAAGATGGGTATGAAATATCCTTTGAAAAGAGCTGGGACCTCCACCCCTCTCCACACCCTCAGCAACTGACACCGAGGCCAGGGAAGGGAAAAAGCAAGTGAGTGAGCTTCGCTCTGGGCAAGAGCCAGAGAGGGATGCTACACGTGCCCCTTAACTGTCCTCATCCGCCCTGCCTGCTGGGCAGACATCACTAAATCACCAAGACAGCTCACCAGTCTGACAGACCCCAAAAGGGTGATACTTGGCTCCTTTCTTACTCACAGAGGATGCAGATCCCTCTTTCCCAACACGCACGTGTCATTTCAAGGGTCTCCCCTCAAGGCATGCCTACAAGAGCACTTGAAACACTCTTGCATGCTTCTTTGTCCAACTTCACCCCTGACATTTCAACTGGAGGAGATACATACTTGAAGTCTTACAAATATGCAAGTCTGGGAGGCTGTGCGAGCAACCGTTCTCAGCAATGAAACCCTGGAAGCTCTTTCCTACTGTGGAAATTCCAGAATCCCATTCAGATGTGCACATAGGTTTAAGTAAGGAGGCCAACAAACACCAGAATCCCACCATGCTGGGAATTTCCCAGAAATTAAAGACTCTATCAGGGCCTTCCTGACGAATTATAATAAAGCCAGTATTACTTAAAATACCCACCAACCTCAGAGACAGGAGAAAAGCAGAGGTCCCTACGACTTTTCCAGAAAACATTATTTCTTGCTGGAGTCAAGGAAATGCTTTGATACCTAGCACCCTCCATCCACTTTGAAAAGAGTGAAATGATGTTCAGGAAAACCTAGGTGGTCTCAGTACACCTTCCTGTCTACCCCCAAGAAGCAACTACAGAAGCATAAATTGCACAAAGCTGGTCCCACTCCTCTTGTTCCCCTCTGTACCTTCAGCGCCCAAACACAGTGCTCAGTGCATCTAGTTCTCAATAAGTACATGTCACACCGACTAATTTTAAAAGAAAACTGCAATTGCTATGTAGCCATCTATAAGCCACAGCCATCTCAGCCAAAACTGAGAAGTACATTCGCTCATTTGCCTATTCATTTACAACTCTGCACCAGGCACTGATCAAAGTACAGCGCTGGGCTCAATTACGGATAAAAATTTCTGCCCACACAGAAGGTATATTCTCCTGAAAGGAGACAGACATAAGCAAATTAAGCAAGAAAAAGATACAACGTGGGCAAAGAGTTAACAAATTCCTTCCTCTTCTGCTTCAGAATCTGACCTTTGGTCAACTTGCTAGTTCTGTTCCCCTGGAAACCTAATAAAGATAACATGTCATTTATGCCAGTAGGGTACACTGCTTGTGGTAAAAATGACCCCTGACTGATAACTTGCATCTGGACTGGGAGGAGCCATAGAAACCTGGAGAGGATGTCAGCTACGGCCTTCCTTGAATGTGGCACCTCTTAGGACTGAGCACAATCCTTGGAAGGCCCTGAAAACTTGGTGTGGCGCAGGGAAGAGTGCTACCTACTCAGTGTGAGCCATGTTCCATGTACCTGAGCTTCCCCTGAGGCCTGAGGGACAGAGGACAGCTCTGGGCAGCTCAACAGGCTGCTGGGAGCACGCGCGAAGGGGCAAACCCCACACTCTGCCTTTATGGCTCTGTCCTGCATTCTTCTAGAAAACCAACCCCTGGACAGCATTGCCCATAGTGTATTTATTGCCGGTTAAATGCTGAGGGGGACAATGAAGCAGGGAAAGGAGGAGGCCTTGGCTGGACAAGGTGCTGCTCAGGATCCCTGACTGCCCTGCTCACTACCTCACCTCAGCTAGTTACCTACTTGTCCACGATCTATCTGTAGGTTTCTGCTCCAACACTTGAGGAAAACGTCCCATAATCACCAAATCTAGGTCATTTCATTCTAAAATGGATTCTCAGCACTATCTTAGGAAATGGATATATGTCTGAGAGTAGGATGATCTGATTCCTCTCCAAGTATGCAGAGTGGGTCTGGCTGCTCACCATCTCGCCCCAGTGCTTAAAGAATGCCTGGGACAGAGCAGAAGCTGACACGCACCAGTGTCACAATGTGTCACCCGAAACCAGAGGTGGGCAGCACTCCTCACTGGGCGCATCGTGCTCCTGCAGCCTGTGTTTATTCACCTCTCTTCCACCCAAGAAGGCTGCCATCCCATATAAGGTTTCTACCAGCAGTTCCCAGGGGAATCAATCGCCAGTCACATCAGGAGGTATCGGGATGCGCTTGAAAACAGTGAGTTAACTCTGTTTTAGACACCATATTATATAACCATGCCTTTAAAGGAAAAGCTACAAGGTGAAAGGCAAAGGTAAGAAAAAAATGACATTGTCTCTTTCCTGTTTCCTAAAAGGCTTAGTGAACTTGTAATTATTTATTTTCCTGCTGAACTGAAAATTCCAGAGATCATTTACTGTCTTGATCCAGTTCCTAGCACATAAATATTTGACAGATGACTAAATAAATGAATGAATAAGCAAACAAATGAAGAATCTCTCCCTCCCTTACTGGCCCCATTAAAATTAAAAATCACTATCCTAGATAAATCCTATACCAGTCCATGTTTCTGGAAATTCTGATTTTTCAACTGTGGGTAAAGGAACTGCAGCCTGCCTTCTAAGAGGCGCACCTAGCTGAGCACAGTCAGGTGGGGAAGGGCCTTAGCAGACGCACTAATCTATCAGTAAGTTCATTAGGCAACCCCCCCTACTGTGGAAGCCTAAATGAGGCATCCCACCTTCTGCCAAGGAGCCAAGAACCTGCCAGCATCCACACCTGTCTTGGTAAATGCTGCTGAAGCTTTCCAGGAGGAAGGATTCTGATGCTCACTAAGTACCAGCATTTCCAAAGCACTGAAAGCAATTACAAGTACAGTACCTGTCCCCTGTAAGTCATCACAGAGAAAAGCAGTCTTAGAGTTTCATAATTAAAATTGATAAGGATTCTTTTGTTTCTATGATGAAAGTTTTGATGACAGGAAGGGATGAGCCAGATGTAGCCCACATGTGAACAAACAGATCTGGGTGATGCTTTTTATTACATCATTATATCCAGGCAAACTTTAAAAGTCCTCATTTTCTAGTGTAATATATCCTTCCGAGCTATGCTGTCAGGTCAGCTCTGTGCATGGTCGCTGTGGCCTGAGCGGCAAGGAACTCGACTCGGGATCGGGGGGAGAGCAGGAGGGCGGGTGCCAGCTCTGCTGTCCACAGTGATGTGAGCCTGAATCAATACGTAAACTCCATCAGGGTGGCGACTGCTCACGGACAACTGTGCTTGGCACTAGTAAGTACCTAGAGAGGGGCTCAGTAGACATCGCTGGATGATCAGTGAGCAGGACTTCTCTGGAGCTCATTTATAAAGAGCCACAAATGCTAATTGCAGCAGGAGGAGCTCCAGGGTTTTCTGAACCAGTAACCACCAGAATTCTACTAGTATCCAAATCCCTGCTTACATGAAATGATTCATGAGAGGTGTTTTGCATGCAAATGAAAGTAGTCAAAAATCTTCAGACATGTGAGTTCCTGAGTGACATATGGCATCTCCACGGTGGCCCCAGTCCACCAGATTGCATGAGAAACCCACTGTCAAAAGTGACTGAGGCCCCACACCCTCCCTCCATTCTCACTCTGGACAAGAGGGCCCCATGGAGATCAAAATGCAGCCTGTGGCCACCAAGCCACGTAAAATGAACCAGCCCAACTGAAACGGGGGACCTGAGCCCAGTAGCACTAGACTTCCGCCAAATGAATTACTCTGTCCTTGGCCCCTCCCACCACCATGCCCTCATGATCCAACAGCTTCTCCACAAGTGGGGAATTAATCCCGTGTTCCTCAGCCCAGCATTTAGCCTCACATTCCTTCTTCCACCACACTTTGGTCTTCTTTACTAACATCTCAGCAACATTTGGCACAGGCGACTACTTCCTCCCTCCCAGTGTGGCTCCCCATGAAGTCCCACGTGGCTTTCACAGGACATGCCTGCCTGCCTCTGGCAGCTCCTCCTCCTTTGCCCAAATCCACTTCTCCCAGGTGTCCGAGTGACTCCTGGGCTGCTTCTCCTCCCTCTGCCCTCAGCCCCTCAATGACCCCATCTAGTCCCCAGCTTCCAGTTTAGTCAATGCTCTGAAACTTCCACTTTCTAACTGGAGTCCAGACACACACACACACCCTCCCAGCTGACACCTCCACTTGGATGTCTACTTGGATAGTTCACAGGCATCTCTGACAATCAACGCAAATTCTTGACTCCTCTTTTCCAGACCTCATCTTCTTGTCCCCAGCCCATCAGCCAATTGCTCGAGACTGAAACTGAGGCATCGTCTCTGATCTCTCCATTGGCCTCCTCCTGTCCCCATCTCCAGTTCATCGATTAGCCCCTACCTCCAGCAGTTCCAACACACTCCACGGACCCATCCACTTCTCTTGATCTGTACTCATACTGCTGCCTCTAAGGTGTTGCCCGCCTGTTGTCACCCCGCCCCCTATTGTGATGACTTGGGGATTTGTCTTCCTGCAATCACCGCTGATCCTGAGGCCAGGCCCCGGAAGCACCCCTCCTCAGCAGCCCAGGCGACACAGGACTCTCTGACTTCTAAGTCTAGGCTACACTGAGAAGGGCTGAGCAGTTGCAAAGATCAACTGGATTCTTTGAAAAGATTAAAAAGTTTTTAAAGTCATTATATTTGGTAGTGATTAATGGGCCTATGGGTCTGACTGTAAAAACAGAACTCCAAAGTGCTTCCGTATTCTTTTCTCCCTTGGCCTGGCTATGGAGCACCCCTGGGGAGTCCCAGCTCTACCTATCCGTGCCTGACCTCCTAGTCTCTCTGAGTCAGGGCCTCCCACCCAGGACTCAGTGACATGCCCCAGGGAACAGTACAAACCAGTGGGCATGTGTCCCTGGTGTGCTTCTTGCTGAAGTGTGTCCCTGCCCTCCCTGAATTAAAACCAATCAGAGCCAGGGTAAAACATGCTTCCCTCCCTCTTGCTCACACAGTACACCTGATGTGGCTGACAAGCAACAGAGTTACTTGAAATGTCCTTTGTTTACAAAGATGGTTAAATATTTTTAAAGCAAAATGCAGTAGATAAGTGGCTGCCCCAAGGCTCTCTGGCAAGTCAGGCTGTAATCACTCAAGTGGGGAGCAACATTTCTCTTCGCAGAAGCTGAAGGGAACTGGGGATGAGGGCAATCTTCTGCCGTTAGCTGTACTGCCCACTGAGGACCCAAATACTACTGCTGTTGGGGGGGCTGGCCAAGAGTGACTGTTTAAACTGAATGATTAAACTATGGGACAGAAGCACATAGGCTCAATGAGGAACGGTTACAATAATTAAACTGTGGGGCAAAGGCACACAGGCTATGTAAGGAGTGAACAGTTAAACTATAGGGCAGAAGCAACAGGCTGTGTGAGAACCGAATGGTTAAAGAAGAAGAAGTTTAGATTAGTGAAGTATGTTGTGTCTGGCCATGATCTTCCCCTTTCCCTAAGAAAAACTGCTTAGCCTCGAGACAGCTCTTGGCCTAAACTGCTTTTTCTCCTGCTTTTTCCTCTTACACTGATATTCTAAATAAGAGCCAGAGAGTTCCCAGGTTGGTGGCTTTTTTCTTCTCTCAGAGTCTCCCTAATGGCTGGGAGCTCTTGTTGAGACATAGCCCCTCTGGGCCTCTCGGTAGATTGAACTAAGTCTCGTCTCCGAGTAATCTTTTCACCCTTCATGCTGCCCACAGTTGCATACTGCAACACTACTGCAGTCTGACCAGCAGGCCCTGTGTACCTTCCCAAACCCATGGGGCCATCAGTGAGAATGCGTCACCCAGCTAATCATAACACATCCCAAGCAGAGTTCACTTGCAGCAGCTCTCACTGGAAATCAGTGCTGACCTCCAAGCCCTGGCCCTGTCACCCACACAAGGCCCAGCAATCAAATGGATGATACCTATTTCTCTACCAACTTCCACTCTCACTGGACTCTGACCTTAACCTGGTCCCACCTTCAACTGATAAGTCAGCCCACACCACCATCAGCAGAAGGTACAATTTGTCACTTGCTGTTTGCACCATGTGGTGAAAAGACTGAAGGTAGAAACCTGGAACCTGGGGCACTGTGGGACTTGCAGCAAGTCACAGCACTGCCGAGTCTGGACTCCTCTGTAAAATCAGGCAACATTATAATACTGCCGTGTTCACAGGGGCAGTGGACATGAAAGACAGAACCGGTCCTGGCATCAAAGATGCCCAAGGTCACCAGTTTGGTGAGCAGTTCTGAAAAGATAGAAGAGTTACAAAAGAATAAGATTCATTCCTATAATTTAGTAAGTCCTCAAGAATGACAACTCCAAAACTAAGTATATATTTAAGTATGTTTCTAAAGAAATAAGATGTGTTTTACCTGTTTCCAACTCTTGTCACTAAACTCCTGTGTTGCATTTTCCTACCACTGAAAATCACTCAGTTCTGTCCACTGTATTCTTCCGGACACAGGTAGAAAAAGTACAGAAAAACAAGAAGCGTATCCATCAGAAGATGGAAGTGTGGGAATGTATGAAGGGACAGCAGCTCCCTCCATTCTGCTGTTGGTGTCCCCAGACAAATGACCCCCCATGTGGAGCTCTCAGGCCCTGAATAACCAGCTTGTGTAAGTCAAGCAGCTGGTGGCACTTGGCATGCCCAAACCTCCCACTGGGCTCCCTTCTCCTGCCCACATTTTATGGTCTCAATACCAACCCCACCTCCTCCTCCTAAGAGCAATTGCTCACTATTGCTGCCAACCCTGCTTTTTGATTGCTGCAGCCAGCAGGGCCCTTTGAGAGTACCTGATCTTTAGAACACAGAGAGAAGGCAGGAGGACAAGGAGAGGAGAGAAAGGTATCCAAAGGTAAGCAAGCCCTTACTGCTACACCAATGGGCATTCCTTAAACTTGAGTAAAGTAAAATAAAATGAGAAATGAGTCAGAAAGCCATCCACAGCATGTAATCCATCATCTGGTGCAAACGTCTCATTATTATATTTTAGTTGGATTCCAGTGCACAGTCAACATTTCAAGAGATGAGGTCAGAGCCCAATAGTCCTGCTTCTTTCTTCTCAAGGAACAGGCTTCAAAGATAAAAATAAGTTATCCAGCCCACCCACTGACTAACCTCACAGGAAGCACTTGCAATAGAAAGTAGGGGTTTGGCCCCCCTGAGAGCCTCCAGTGAACAGATTCCAGTCTCTGAATTTCCATATCAATACATCTCCCCACAAGTTGCAGGGAGGGAGACCAAGGGTCCTCTCTGATGACCAACATTTATTGTGAAAAGGGAGAAGAAACCGCTCACTAGGAAAGTATTCCATGTTCCCTCTCATGCCCTCTATTTACAACAGCAAAGAGAACAGGATCTCAGCCTGGGGGATATGCACCATGGCTCAGATAATCTCAGGCAGCAGTAGATGAGATCAAACCTGAGAGCATGCTCATTCCAAAGCATCAAGCCACTTCAAACCTTGGGGTGTTTACTGTGGCCTTTCATGGGCCATACTGAGTTGAACCAGTGGCCTTCAGAACAAAGCAGGCCTCTTTTCTCCAATGCCTTAATATCATTTGGAAAATAATCATTTATTCTCAACAAACACAAAATAGATGCTTGCAGCACTGGTCCACCAGGCAGATGAAATCCCATGTGTATGAGCCATGCCCCAAGGTTTGAAGTTCTCAAAAATGAAGAAGGAGTAGCTCCATTATTCATTTTTCCAGAGGCTGAGACTATGTCCCCTCTGCCATTCAAAGCACTATTAGGGGCTGGGGATTTAGCTCGGTGGTTAGAGTGCTTACCTAACAAGTGCAAGGCCCTGAGCTCAATCCCTGGCACCAAAAAAAAAAAAAGGCACTATTGGACTGCTGCTACTCCTAGAGGAAGGGGACAGGCCTCTAGGTGCCTCCCATGCGAAGCTAGGAGGAGCCAAGGGAACCAAACACCTACTGCTGGTTTTCATGCACATCTATCCTGCAGTACAAGGTCAAAAAAGGACAACTGAAGAGATGTGGAACGGAACCAGCACATTTCTCACAAGAGCAACACAAAAGGAAAAGAAGACATCAAATGCATCAGAGAGCTGCCCTCCAGTCATGTTCTTCAACCCCCTTCAAAGGCAGCTCCCATGAAAAATGCTCTCACAGCCACACTCACTTGCGGGAAAATGGCCTGGATTTGGCAGATCCAATGTTCAGAATGGATCATTCCTTTGTCTGCCAGGGTTTTCGCTTCATTGTTTTTCCTGGGCAAAGTGGGGAGGCCTGTGCGGTGCCATTCACATGGAAGAGGGGCGCCCAAAGGATGGCCCCATCAGCCCCACTGCCTAGTCTTGGGCTCCCAACTCGGAGTGCACCAGCACACAGGCGCCGTCCTCCCTACCTCCCCCAAATCTCAGGGGAAAACAAGAGCGCCAAGTGGAGAGGAGACAAAAAAGAGCCAATGCTCATTCTTTCTAAAAATATTCCCATTGTAGATCATGTTTAGAATTGCTTTATGATAACAACTAAACTGGAGATGGCAGATGAGGCTTTCTACTTTCCTCCTTTAGGAAGTGGATTGAAAAAATGAAGACGCTTACCCATTTTTGAAATAGAGGACATGGGCTCTCTGAAGTCCTGTTTCTAGGAAAAAACCTAGTTCTTGATCGTGGGGAGCAGGGCCAGGCTTAGGGCTTCTGTTTTGAATATTAGTAAGGATTACCTAGAAGGGGAGAAAATCGGAAAACTAATCAGATGAACATCCACGCCTACTTCCTTCAAACCCTTGCTAGCTGGAAAACCCGACTTCCTCTCCCAAAGATCAGCACACGGGCACCGGTGCAGGACTGTAAGCATTAGAATAGCAGGGGGCGCCTTCTGCTAGGTGACCCGGGTGGGCAGGGCCTTTCTGGCACAGAAAGCAAAGGATCGAGGGGCACTGTTGAGGGGACAGGCAGGAGACACATGAGAGGTGGCACACTCTGCACGACAGGATACTGTCAGGGAGCCTGTGACATGGAGGCAGATCCCAGCACAAGGCAGAAAGTCCTCGTACACCAAAAGCCGAGGTCATCAGCAGGCAGATTGTGGCTGAGTCCTGCCCGAGCCGCAGGAGCCCAACTGAGAGCTGGGAAATGATGAGCAGAAGGCAAACTAGCAGGCTGCAGTGCTGGGCCAGGGGGCTGAGTGGTGGCCCCCTATTTTCAAGGGGAGAGCTGAGAAAGCCAACCACACTCTTTCTCTCCTCAACAGAAAACAGGGCTTAAAAGATTTAAATTTTTAGCCCTGCAAGAAAGACTGACAATGAGCCAGGAGAAAAGACTTGCAAGTTGAGTTTGTTACAGTGAAGAGGAGGCATATCCCTTAATCTTTTTAAACTTGTCAAATAAAGCATTTCTCAAAGAGAAATTTCCCTGTGGCCCCCACAAAAGTCATACACATGCCCTCCAAACATGCTGTCCCTATTTGCTAGGAGTCAGCAGCTCTTCAAAAGACTCAGTTGTTAGCCAAACCCCACATATCTTCAAGGTTTTGTTGTTCTCCAAAAGGAGTTGAAGTAGTTGTTAGTTCTCTAACATGTGGGCTTTGGGGAAAACGAAGTAGGAGGGACACAAAGTACCGCCACCAAGGAAGGAAATCTAGGCGGGCAACTGTTGCATCTGGTCTACACACCAGCATCTGATCAGAAGTCCCTGGCTCCTTCCCACCTGGGCACTCGGCTCTGCCCCCCACGCTCTCCAGGCTTCCTCCCCTCTGGACCCTCCTCTCATCATCTCTCCACTGCAGGGGCCTCCTCCACACATGTGCTAAGTGCTAGAGATGCACAGACTGACATCCTGGGCATTTTTCCTTTCTCTCTTAGGTCGTCTTCAGATGACTTCACTATTATTCCCATGAGCTCCAAAAACCATCAATACGCTGCCACTCCCAAATCTAACCTCCAGTCTAAACCTTCTCAGTGAATTCCGGCTCAGGTAGCCAACTACACTACTCAGAGGACCAACAATGAAACTTGCGAAATTACTTTTCATTTGCCTCTGAGAATGTTTTCTTAATTCTGAAATGCCATGATTACTTTAAAGCAAAAACAATTCAGCAAAGTAGAAAGAAAATCTTAAAATCACCTCAAAATTCTACCACACAGAAATAACCAGTTAACATTTGTGTGCATATGTATCAAGCGGAGAAAACTAAAAATCATTTTACAAAAAAAGGTCACGTTGTATATACTAGTTTTAAATTTGAACCATTACATTTAGTTAAATTTGGCAGAAGAAACTAAAGTATAACCAAAGTAATCACTCAACTTCAGAAAAATGTTTTTAGTCACATAGCTCATTATAAGTTAAAAATATGTGTGTACATATGTATGTGTGTATCTATACACACACGAAGAGTCAAAGTAGATCGTTATTTTTACCTACATATTTCAACTTTATACAGTATTTATTGGCACACAATACAGATGGAGAAATTAATTTATGGATTCTTCCTACTGTGCCTTCTTCAAGCCTCCATTTTTATTTTTATATTTGAGCTTCCCCTTTATGTTATACTACTATTTTTATGTTAGCATATATACATACTCACATACGTATATACACATATATACAGAGGTGCATGTATGTATAGTTGTTTTGTGTTCCCTTTCAGATTACGAATTATGTGCACTACCTTTTCTTCTTAGAGTTATAGGGATCAAACCCAGGGCTAAGCAAGTGCTCTCCTTCCAAGCTACTCCCAACCCTGTGGGCTGTCATGGTAAGTCTGGGGGCTGGGAAGTACGAGTCCTTCAATTTTATTCTTCTGTTTCAAGATTGCTTTGGCTGTTCTGGGTCACATGAATTTCCATGCAAATTCTTGAACCAGCTTGTCAATTTTTGCAGAGTGCATCTCATATTTTCACAGAGATTGGGTTGAATTTGAAGATCAATTTAGGGAAGATCATTTTTACAAATTAAGTATTTCAATCCATGAACAAGGGTTGTATTTCCCTTTATCTAGGTCTTCCTTAATTTCTTTTAACAGTGTTTTGTAGTTTTAGTGTACATGTTTTTATTAAATTTATTCCCATGTATTTAATTCTTCGGATTCTATTATAAACGGAATTGTTTTCTTAAATTCATTTTGGAATATTTATTGCTGGTGTATAAAAATGTAAGTGATTTTTGTACACAGACTGCATCCTATAACCTTGCTGAACTTATTATTATTTCTAACTCTTTTTGTGTAGATTCCTCAAGATTTTTCTAAATATAATATCATGTCACAAATAGAGTTTTACTTTTCCAATCTGGATACCTTTTCTTTTCTTTTTTCTTGCCTAATTGCACTGGTTAGAACATCTTGTACAAAACTGAGTAGAAGTGACAAGAACAGAAATCCTTATCTTGTGCCTGATATTAAGGGGAAAACATCTAGTTTTATGCCGTTAAACGTGTTGTTAGATGTGGGGTTTTGATAAATGTCTTCTGTCAGGCTGAGGAAGTTCCCTTCTATTTCTAGTTTATTGAGTGTTTTGTTTTGTTTATCATGGAAAGCTGCTGGATTTTATCAAATGCTTTTTCTCCATCCACTGAGATATTCATGTGATAGATACAGACATAACTATATCTATATAGATATAAAGATAGCACTATTTACATAGATATACTTATCACATTGATTTTCAGATGTTAAATCACCTTTAATTCCTGAGTCTTTCTTGGTCATAGCATATAATACTATTCACAGATGCTCTTTGATTTACAATGGGGTTAATCCTGCTGATCATGTCATAATTTGAATATCATAAATTGGAAATGCATTTAATACACCTAATCTACTGAACCTCATAGCTTAGCCTAGCCTACGTTAAACATGCACAGAACACTGACAATAGCCTACAGTTGGGCAAAGCCATTTAACACAAAGTCTACTTTATAATAAAGTGTTGAATAATTCTTATGATTGACGGATTGCCTGTGAATCCAAAATGCTGGCAAACATAGAGCACTATCTGGCCTAGGCTGTTTCCCTTCATGACTGCACAGCTACTTGGGAGCAGCAACTCACTATCCTCACCCAGCACAGGGAGAGAGTATTGTGCTGCATATCACTAACCCAGGAAAAGATCAAAATTCAACATTCGAAGTACAGCTTTTTTGATCAATCTAAAAATCTCTGCCTTTTAAATTGGAGTGTTTAGGCCATTTATATTTAATGACTTTTTTGTTAGGTTTTAAAAAATATGTTAGATTGTCTTTCTAGTACTTTAATGGTATTATAGTTTGGATCATAAGTGTCTCCCAAAGGCTTATGTGTTACAGGTTTGGTCCCAAACTGATGGCACTATCTGGAACTGGTGGACCCTTTTAAGAGGTGGGACCTAGTAGAAGGAAATTAGCTCATTTGAATAGAGTTTCTACTAAGCAATGTGTATTGCTTCTGCACCTTAAAGCTAGGGGCCTCACGTATATACCTCATGCTTCATTTTACTGGTATTTCTATTGAGGATATTTGCATCTATAGTTAGAAGAAATACTGGCCTCATAAAATGAGTTAGAAAGTGCATCCTCTCCTATTTTCTGGAAATTTGTATAGTGGTCATATAATTTCTTCTTTAAACAATGGAATTCATCAATGAACCCAACTGGACCTATAGTTTTCTTTATGGGGAAGTTTTTTAAACTAAAAATCCAATTTTTAAAATAGATACAGGTAATATTCAAGTTATCACTTCCCTCTAAAGTAAGCTTTGGTAGTTTGTGTCTTTCAGAGAATTCTTCTATTTTTCTAAAAGTTACCAAATTTATTGGCACAAATCGGTTATCATTTTCCCTTACAACTTTTCAAAGTCTATGGATCAAGAGCAGTGTGTCCTTATTACTTCTGTGTCTTCCTTATTCTTGTTCAATCTTGCTTTTCATTGATCTTTTATTGATCTCTTCAAAAACCAGTTTAATATCAGTAATTCTTCTCTACTATTTATCTGTTTTCTGCTCTACTGATTTCTGGTCCTTATTATTTCATTTCTTCCACTTTCTCTGGTTTTTTGGGGGGCGGGTAACGGGGATCAAACTCATGGCCTTGCACTTGCTAGGCAAGCACTCTATCACTGAGCTAAATCTCCAACCCCTTTCTCTGGTTTTAATTTGTTCTGTTTCTAATTTATTGAGTAATAGATTACTGATTTGAGCATTTTTCTTTCTTTCTAATACAAGCATTTAGTGTTGTAAATTCTTCTGTGTATTTTGTTTTACATATTTCAAAGCTCTCTTATCAGCTACACATACTTTTAGGATTATAATGTCTTGCTGATAAATTGGATCCTTTCACTCATCATGTAGTGCTTGCTTTATCCCTTGCAATATTCCTTGTACCTAAGTATCCATTATAATACAGAAATTCTAGCTTTCTTTTAATGCTTACTTCCATAGTATATACTTTGACTATTTGCCTATTTATGTGTTAAAGTGGATATTTTTGTGTATAGAATATAGTTATGTTTGCTTTTCTGTCCAATCTAAAAACCTCTGCCTTTTAATTGGGGTGCTTAGGTCATTTGCATGTAATGGCTTATTTTGTCTAGTTGTTGAAAAATACTTTAGATTATTTTTCTTCCAGTACTTTAAAGATGTTACCGTTTGATCTTAAGTGTCCCCCAAAGGTTTATGTGTTTCAGGTTTGGTCCGCAGCAGTTGGCACCATCTGGATTGGGTAGAAGAAGCTCTTAGGAGCTGGGAGCCTGCTGAAAGGAAATTTGGTCATCAGGGGCAGGAGGTAGTGGAATTTTGGCCCCTTCCTGTCTCTTTCTCTCTCCTTTTCAGGTACAATGAGGTAAGCAGCTTTTGCTCTATCATGTACTTCCCATTACGATGTTCTGTCTTGCCACAGGCTAAAAGTGACAGGCCCAAATAACCAGGGTCTGAAATCTCTAACACCGTGAGCCAAGTAAAAGCTTTCCTTCTTTTAAATTGTTTGTCTGAGGTACTTTGTCATCACAACAGAAAGCTTACTAACACGAAGGGTGTCACCCAATGTCTCTGGCTTGCAGAGTTTCTGGTAAGTCTGCTGTAGCTCTGAACTTCATTCCTCTGTATTTAAGGTTTCCTTTTTCCTGGTTGCCTTCAAGATTTTGACTTTGGTTTTCAAGAGTTTGACTATAATGTGTCCAAGTGTATGTTTGTATTTAACTTGACTGGGATTATCTGGGATTTTGTTAAATATGATCTGTTAAATGTGTGTTTCAGTAATTTTGAAAAATTTTCAGCCATATCCTCTTCAAATATTTCTTCTGCCCCAGTTTCTCTTTCTTTTTTTACTTTTGGGATTCCAAAGGCACATATGATATTCTCTCACATCTATAAGCACATTTTCCTTTGGAAAAAGCATCCACCCAACAAATGAGAAAGCATGACAGCACCAAAGTAAGGCATGGAAGATTTTGGGTCAAAAGAATTGGTCTCAAGGTCTACTTCTGACGCTCGACACCATTTATGGAGCTGTCCACTCTATTCTTGCAGCTCTTCACTGTCCTTATCTATACAACAGGAATAGCACCTACTTCATCACATGGTCGTTTCTAATTGCAAGTGAACGAGCATATAAATATTACGATCTGTAGTGAAGATACACTAAAGAGCTGCCTTCGAATAGAAGCAAAATAAGGATATTTACCATTACCTTTTTTTCTTAACATTGCTTTAGAGATTCTAGCAAAATAAAAAAAGAAAGAGATATAAAATGGAAAATATTAGAAAGAAAAAAAAACAACAAAAATTCCTCTGCCACAGACTCACATTCTTAGAAATATCAAAAGAATCAATTCTATTTCTTTTTCTATAGAAGACTTCAGTACCACAATGGCCTGTGATCCTATATTGCTAACCTCGTTAGCCTTCAAGATTCTGCTGAGCTGTCATTTCTTCCAGGAGCTGCCCTTGAACTTCCACACTAGCCCAAGACCTGCCTCTGGCTTTAGAGTTCTGACTATTTGCCACCAAACTGCTCCCCTCGCTGGTATGGACCTGTGTCCTCACAAGGAGGATGGTGAAGGGTATGTGCTGTGGCCTATTTATTTTAGTGCTGCTATGCTGAGCAGTGTCCATCATATAAAGGCACTTGATAAATGTTTGTGTAAGTGAATTAAAAAAATTTTTTTTGAATTAAAAAATTATGTGTGTGCAAATACAATGAAAAGAATGATCTAGTCACAGAGCAACGAAAATGGAAAAGATGTAGAAATAAAACAAACCTACTAAAATTTGTAAAGCAGAAAGTATTTATGGTATAGGGAAAAGGCCATAGTTGACAAAAGACTAAACACAATTCTCTAAATTTAATTTACAGAATTAATACAAATTCAACCAAATCCCTATAAGATTTTTCTTGAGTTCAACAAAATTATTTTAAAATTTATCTGGAAGTATAAAGAGAAAAGAACAATGGATACTGTGAAAACTAAAAGTAGTAAGTAATTACTAATCTTTCAGATGTTAAAATCTATCCTAAAGAAGTACTTAATAGACATCACATCAGAACAATATAAGATTAGTATGACAAAACAGGGAGTCCAGAAATTAGGTAAAATTGTAGAAAATATGAAAACAATACAAAATACTCTAAAAATGGCATTAAATTTTGAGGAAAAATAATTTTGAGTCATATCTAATATTACATACCAAAATAAATCCCAAGGAGTTTTTTTTTATGGAAAATGGTCCTAAAACTTTTCAAATCCTAGAAGAAATTTATCCCAATTTTCAAGCTTTATATGCAATAAAATAAAATGTAATGTAAAAACCAGATTCAATTATATCCAGATTCAAAATTTATGCACAATTTAAAAATAGTAAATTATTAACTGGAAAATTATTCAGACCAAATACGATAAAGGGGTAATATATTTATGGCATAATTTATTGAAATTATAAGAAAAACACTACTTCTAAAAGCTAGACATAAAGTATAATAACATACTTGTAAGTTACCATATGACCAAGCAATTCCACTCCTAGGAATATATCCAAGAAAAATAAGAATATTTGTCCGCACAAGAACTTGAACATGAATATTTATAGCAGCATTACTCATAATACCCCAGAAATGAAAACAATCCCAATGTCTATATAATGGTGAATAAATAAACACAATGTAGTGCCTCCACACAAAGAAGATCATTTAGCAATAAAAAGAAATGAAGTATCAATATATGCTACAACATGGGTGATTCTTGAGAACATTGTGATGAGCCAAAGAAGCCAGTCATAAAAGATCACATATTTTATGATTCTTCTTATATTAAATGTCCACAATATGCAAAGCTATAGAAGCAGAAAATAGTAGGTTTTTAGGACTAGAGAGATTGGACATAAATGGAGAGTGACGGCTAATGGGCACAGCGTTTCTTCTTGGGGTGATAAAATGTTAAATATTGGTTATGGAATTAAATGCTGGTGATGGTTACTCAATGCTACAAATATATTAAAAACCACTAACAATGCCTAGCAAACACAAGGTGCTGAGTTTGGTCCCTGGTACCACCCCTCACCCCCGCCAAAAAAACCCACTGATGAACAATCACAGTGGTATGTACCAGTAGTCTCAACTATTCAAGAGACTGACAGGCAGGAAAATCACTTGGAGCCAAGAGTTCAAGGCCAGCCTGGACAACACGAGACCTCATCTCAAAAATTAAAAAAAAAAAAACTGAATTATACAATTTAAATAAGTGAATTGTATGGTACATTAGTTTTATCTCACTAATTCTGTTATTTTAAAAAAAAACCTAGTAAACAAACATGGAAAACACCAACCTCATTAATACTCAAATATGCAAGCTAAACTTACAAGGTACTATTTTCACCTAGCAGTGCTCGCTTCGGCAGCACATATACTAAAATATTTTCAACTAGCAAATAACTTTTAAACAATTTACTAAGATTTCAGAGCAAAACTACTAGTCTCCTGTACTGCCAAAATTAGAAGATATCAGCAAGATTTGTAGAAATCAACTGGCCACAGTACGTGATAACGAGAATGGTAAAAGTATCTAAACTTCTGGGAATCTGCCCTAAAGAAATAATATAAAGCAAGGAGAAAAGCTACCTGAGGGAAGTGGGCATGACCACAGTATTTACAAGTCGAACCCAACAATAAGTTAATTACATCACATGGGGCAGCCTCATGAAATATTATATATCCATGAAAACCACGTGAAGTTTGACGTTAAGTGAAAAAAGACAGATATAAAACCTTCTAATGCTACTAAGTTATGAAGGCAAAGACTGACAGGAAATATACAAAGATGAAAATAAGTGACTGCTCTTTCCTGGTCACCGACATTTCTGACTCAGTGATAGGAGCATTGTGTCCTCCTGTGCCATTCAGTCAGAGGACGGGCTCAGAGGCGGAGCAGACACTCGGCCTGGCCCGGCAGCATCTGGACAGTTCTGTGGGAAGAGCTGGTTCAGGTGTACTACATGAAGCTTTAGCTTGAATGAAAGGTGTCTCACATTGGCGAGCCACAGAGAAAGCCACCTGGGCCTCGAGACTCACACTCTGCCTTTCTCAGCAGCAGTGCTGACTGCGAGGACACCTGGTTTGAATCCAACACACACAGTGACCTTAGTCTAATTGAGCTCTGGATCCCACCTCAAGCGATGTCACCATGAGTTCCTCCTACAAGAGGACAGCAGAAATGCAGTGTGACCGTGCTGCTAAGGGCAATGGACTCACAATGAGCAGGGAAGCCTGGGCCGGACGCTGCAATGCGCGGGGCCCTGTGGTTTCTTCTACAACTTTAGCACTAAAACAGCCAATAAGAAGTCATGGATGTCCCATAATTGAACATTAACTTCTTTCCTAAAATGGGGTGTAAAGAAATGAACTGTCAGCAGAAGGTAAAGTTCCACCCTGGCACTGCTCCTGCCCAAGAAAGCCATAACCAGCTGGTTGACTGACGCGTGCAAAGGACAGAGACAGGATGATTTCATTTGCCAAAAGCAGGGCTCAGATTGTGATATCCAAGGATGAAGTCATCTTTATTCCTATCATTGCACCACCGCAAGTTCCTTGCAGTGCAGAAAATTTTATTTACTATTGGCATGATGCCACCATCTGGAGATAAACTAATCAAGGCGCCCTATGCCATTGCTAATTCTATCTGCTCTGATTTGATTTCTTTGATTAAATTATTTTATGCACACAATATTAGGGTTATATTTTATTCCCCTTCACAAAACAAACTATCAGAGAAGATTATTGGTCGCTGCCTCTGTAACCTAATATAATAAGGACAACACTAAGCAAATGTTTAGCACACAGAGCTTTCATTTCCTCACGTCTCCTCTGCCTCCACACTGGCCCAGGGGAAGAACCACGGGGGAAAGCTCCCAGCATCCTTCCTGGTACACAGTGCTTCTCAGTAAATGCTGGTTCTCTGCCCTCCGAAATTAGATAGCCAGGAAGAATTAGCTCTACCACGAAGATGGAAAGCTGAAGCAGCCATGACGAAATGAACAGTCCACGGTCAAACAATTAAGAGTGACGAGAAATCCAGAACCTGGGGGAAGCTGCAGCACATGATGAGCAAACCATATTCTCCCGAAAACATTACTTCATCAACATTCCCCTAAAATTCTTCAACATTCCTAATAAGACAGCAGGGTTGTGATACTGCAGATTTTTATCTAGATATCTGAAATTTTGAAAGGCTACACAGTCAGGTGACCCAGGAACAGATAATGACAAGAAAGCTAACATTGACAGTGTGCTAACAGTATACCGGGAACACATGAGTTTGCCCATTTTGTCCTTGCAACGGCTATGTGGCAATCATTACTGCCATTTTATAGATGGGATCCTGAGGCACAGAGAGGCTGAGGGCCCCGGGTTCCACAGCTAAGAGGTGGCAAGGCCAGGATTCCAGCTCTGGATCCTCTCCTGTGGTTCCGCTGCTTTTCACAGCTACATCAGCTGCCTCGACGGGAAGACAAGGTCAGCTGCTGCCCTTGAGCAGACAAATAGCAGAGCAGGCCCACTGTGGAGAGGCTCAGGGAGCAGCTCGGCCTAAGAAACATGATTTGATGGCTCCAGATGTGAAAAACCATTACTCATACTACTCTAAAGTGACCTTAAATTATATTCTACCCAAATTGTATTCCTGCTAATGAATAAACTTGAGCGCCAACTCTAAATGTCAAAAGGTCCTCGCAAACAGTTGTTTCTTCCCTATCGAAGGGGAGAAGGACGGGAGAAACCACTCCAATGTAGACAACCATGGAAACAGCACATGGGATTTTCTATTCACTGGGGCTGCTCAGAAAGCAAAGCACTATTTGCCTAGGCTTTCTCAAGGCTTTTACTTCTTTCAGATTCTGTTTGTCTCATGTGTCTATTTTCAATTTTGCATAATTCTTACTAAACTCAATAATTAAATCAAGTAAGTTCAAATTTTTTTAAAAAAGGTCTCCAGGCATCTTCAGCATAGCCCACAATTCTCCTGTCATGTACAAATCCTTGAACTTCTAGCAAGCCCAGTGATCACTTAAGGATGCCATTTTCCCCCGGCTTTGGGGTTGACCAACACTTAATTTCTCAAGTGTCCACTACAGTCAAAACAGATGTCTGGCTCAATCTGCCTCATTGCTAATAGCCTGGCTGGATGAAATCTGGGGTGGGCCAAAGTGGTTTCCATAAAGGAAACTCCTACCGAAAAATCAGCCCAAAGTAGATAGTAGTCACCTAGATTAGCTGAGAGTTAACCCCAGACCCAAGAAGCTGCTTCCATGCTCGACTGAACGCCAGGGCTCAGCCAGCCTGACACTTCTGCAGCATATGGGGAAAGGTGCAATCCTGTGTCTGTCTGTGGTGGCCTGGGAGAATGAACTGAGTGAGCCCTGAACTAGGAGTTAGGGAAAAGAGGAGTCTTCTTATTGGCTTTGGCCTAACTTCTTGTGTGGCTCTGGGCCCTAATTTCCCCTTCAAAATTTAATTCCTATGATCACTATGTCCCCAAACAAACAAACCAAAAAAAGCTTTATATTCTATGATTATACAGGTCTCATTGAAAGTCAGACTTAAGAGCCCAGCAGTGAATGGGAAGTTATGAATAAATGAATAGACTTCTCTGCTTCAAACTCTGGCCATAGAAGGCAGGCAACAGAAAGTGTGGATACATATTCTGAGCTCTGAATAACAACAAGAAAAATTCTCTCCTCTTAGAACCTTCTGATGGAACACTTTGGCATGATGGCCAAAACAGCTTCCTGAATTCCCAGACATTGTGAACCAAGACTACAACCCATTCTAGTCAAGGGCAAGTCAAATGCTACTCCATCATTCCCTGCAACTCTTTGTCCGCTGTCAGTCTCCCTCTATTCTCCCTGCCTCCTCGCAGGCAGTTCTGATCCTCCTGAGATACAGTGACACGCTACAAAATGATTTTTTAAAAATTACTTCCAGGGGCTGGGGACTTAGCTTGGTGGTTAGAGTGCCTGCCTTGCAAGCACAAGGCCCGAGTTCGATCCCCAGCACACACACACACACACACACATACACACACACACACACACACAAATTACTTCCAATTTGTACACATATAAAATAACAAAAGCTAGCAAGACTTAGATAGTCCATCTCTAATCCTTACAAAAATGGAAAGCCAAGGAAATTGATGAAAAACAAGTCTGATTATTTTCAAACTCTCCTAAGACTTCTAATCACTTCACATAATGCCACAGGTGCATCTCCAAGCCTGAGAGTGTCAAGGTCCACATCTAGCCATGGTTAGAACTCCAGGAAACTCTACTAGGGCAGAGACTGCTAGGAAAACTGTTATTTAAAAATAAGTGACATAGGGGCTGGGAATTTAGCTCAGTGATTAGAGTGCTTGCCTTGCAAGCACAAGGCCTTGAGTTTGATTCTCAGCACAAACAAAAAAAAAAAGTGACATTAAAAAAAAAACAGTGACATCTACCAAGAATCCAACATGCTCCTGAATCTAGGCTAAGTGCTTACAGACACACAACCTTATCTAATCCAAGAACTCCATGAAGCGGGAACTATTATTGTGCACTTTTTGAAGATGGGAAAAATCAGAGCTCAGAGGTGAAGAAATTCAGTAAGGAGAACCAAAAGACAAGAGTCCTTCTGAACAGACAAGTTGCCCAGCCCTGCCTGGCCCCATCTAGCTTCAGGCCTCTTCTGTGCAAAGCTCATTCTCTATTAAGTGGCTTTCTTGGCAGCTATGGTTCCTGTTCTCTACACACTGGAGAACCACTGGCTATGGAGAAGGCCATCCCAGTCTGTCTCACAGACACACAACCTGCTCCGAGAAGGAAGGGTGAAGTCCCCAGCAGAAACTGCCATCCCCAGGGAGATGAAGCCTCCCAACCCCAGATGCGCAGATGTGGGCACACAGACCATACGAAGATGAAGGAAGCTCAACCCATTTTCCTCAGCGGAACAGGAAGGATTCGCCACTTCAGTGTGCCGCAGGTATAAAGAGCTGGATACTGTCATTTCTGCTCAGAGGATCCTAAGATACTTCACACACTCCGAATGATCTATTTTCCCAAGGTACCACAATCACTACCAGCTTCTCCGTGTTATTCAGGAATAAGTGAAGCTTCATAGCAGAGGCAGACAAGGCAGAGGCTTCCCAGCGGTCAACTGCAGCAGTCTATAATCCAATTTGGGAAAAACACAATCAGCTGGAACAAATGCATGGCCCTCACTTACCCTTTCTATCTCTTGCAGGTACAGCAGTGCGATGTCCCCTGCTTTCTCATAACAGGTGATGACATCCTGTTCTCGGTCCACATGAAGATTACTGGTAGAAGATGAAATAGGCAGCTTCTCTAAACAAAGTCCTAAAAAAATAAAAAAGCAAATACACAAAAACTGGATAATCTATTTTTCATGGAGCTTAAGTTTTAAATATTCCTCTGGAGGGCCACAGTGGTATCACAGATGCTCTGCCTTCTGTCCCCACTCCTTAGGGACAAACTGGGACCTCAACACGCAGCACCGAAAGGAGTATCTGCAGTCTACAGAAGAAAGAGGCCATTAAAAACACAGATTTGTTTGACTTTGAAGTTCAGGTTGAGAACTTGGCCAGGCATGTCGCCATGAATTCATTCAGACCTAAGAAAGTGTGGTGGTTCATTTTAGGTGGCAACTTCACTGGGCCACCGGGCACCATTCTGGATGTGTCTGGGTGTTTCTGGTCAAGGTTAACAACTGAACTGACAGACTACAGCACACAGTTCACACTTCCTGGTGGGGGTCTCATCCAATCAGAACAGGGCAGGGAAACAAAGGCTGAGAGAGATGGAATCCGGGCTGCCTCACTGAGTAGAAATGGGCTGTGGTCTTTTCCCGCCTTTGCACTTGAACTGAAATTGCACTTTGCAGGCTCCTTTTGGACCTGGACCCTGCAGCTTCTGGACTAGAATTTATACCTCTGGGTCTCCTGGTTTTCAGGCCTCCAGACTCAAACTGGAACTGTAGCACCATCCCTCTTGGATCTCTACTTGCCTAATACAAGTCTTATATCCGACAGGTCCTGTGTCTATGAAGAGCATGAATAACATAGATCCTCATTTAAATATGCCCCAGGTTTTTGAATTTTTAAAAGTAAGTAAAGCTGGCTGCTATGGTTTGGATCTTAAATGTCCCCCAAAGACCTATGTGTTTGTTCTAGCTTCATCCCCAGAACAGTCCTACTGGGAAGCAGATCCTTTAAAACTGGGGCCCAGAGGGAGGCCAGACCCAGGGGCATGGCCTCAGAGGGAGTGCAGGCCCAAGTTCTTTCCTCTTCTCTTTGTTTCTTGGTCAAGCGATAAATGATCTTGTTCTCCCCAGCACTCCAGCCATGATTTGCCTATTCACCCCAGCAGCTACTAACCTTACTGTCACTATAGTTTTGCCTTTTCCAGAATATTCTATAGTTGGAGTCACAGTACATAGAGTTTTCAGACAGGCTTTTCTTACTCAGCAAGATTCACCTGAGATCCCTCCATATCTTTTCTTGGCTTGATATAGCACTTCTTTTTGTTGCAAAATAACATTCCATCTACCCACTGGTCTATTGAAGAGTATCTTGATTCTTCAAAGTTTTGGCAATTATGAATACAGCTGTTATGAACACTCATATGTGAGGTTTTACCAATTTTCAACTCATAAGTTTTTTAATTTTAAGACAAGGTCTCCCTGAGTTGCTCATGTTGACCTCAAACTGGTAATCCTCCTGTATCAGCCTTCCAAGATGCTAGGATTACAAGCCTGAACCACCATGCCAGGCTTAGTTATCTTCTAAAGACATTTAAATTATAAGGAAAAATTTTCACACAGTCACCAATATATTATGATTTCCTGTGTTCTTTCTTCCTTGCTGTTGATTCATATTTCCTTCTGGTATCTTTTTTTCTTCCCACAATTCCTTTGCCATTTCTTGCTGTGTAGATATGCTACTGCTGGTTTCTTTCAGTTACTAGATGTCTGAAAAATGTATTTGGTCTTCATTTTAAAGAGACATTCTTAGTGCAAAATTCAGAGTTGGTGGTTTGCTTTCTCCTCCTCCCTTACTCTACTGGTGCTGCTCCATCCTATTCTCACTTGTACGCGATTTCTGACAATAAACTTGCTGTCACCCTTTTGCTTTTTCAATTGTGAGTATCTTTTCCCCTAGCGGTTTTTAAGATTTTCTCTTTAGCATTGGTTGTGACCAATTTATGTTATGAAGTACCTGGGTTTCACTGAGCTTCCCAAAACTGAGGGTCTATAAATTTTACAAAAATTTTAAAATATTCAGGCATTATTTCTTTATCCTCCTGAGGAGACTCTAAAACACATGTTAGGCTACCTGAAATGGTCATACTTATGTTTGTTCCATTTTTTTAAATCTATTTTTTCTCTTTCATTCCAGATATCTATTGTTATGTCTTCGAATTTATTCTTCTGCAATGCCATTATCATATCCAATGTATTTTTTTATCTCCAACATTATAATTTTCATCTGTAGAAATTGGATTTTTATCTTCCATATCCCTACTGAACTTCTTAAACATACGGAATATAGGGATAATAACTACTTTAGTGTTCCCCAAATCCTAAGTGCTCAGAATCCATTTTCTTCCCATTTATAGCCAAAGTTGTTAAGCAGTTGCAAAAAAAAAAAAAAATCACTAAGTAGTCTCTCTCCAGTGTGAACTCTGTTATAATCTCTTGACATTTTCTTTAGTGGAGAATATGGGACAAACTGAACAAACTCACCATTTAGCATAATAGTTCCAGAACTGCTTAAAAAACAGCACTGATTTGAGCTTCCTAAATGTGCTTTTAAGTACTGTAAGTATTTGTACAAAATTAAAATCACCAAGATTAAAAAAAGAGAGAGAGAAATAGTTTCCTAATATGCCCTCTGCTTGAATGAGAGGCAACCAAATAATGTGCAAGTTGGTATCGGGGATTTAATATGAGGAAAACTAACTCCCCAGAGGACGTCAAGAGGTCAGGCAAAATTGGGTCTGCTCTTTACCGCTGCAGGCTGCCTGTGACCACAAACACCCACGAGGATGACCAAGAGCCTCAGAGACCTGCCAAGGCCAAACCAATCCAACAGAATTTGACTATTACCTGTATTTTACTGGGTGCTGAAATATTTGAAAACTAGTGATCCAGGGCTGCATTCCACAGCCATGCCTTCTTGGTAAGAATACACAACCATGACACAACTTCTGAGATGCCCCCAGTCAGCCTTATCTGGGTGTAAGACTGAACGGTCTCAACAATAACAAAGAGTCACTTAGCAAAGCCCCACTCAGCACCAGGCGCTGTATCTGGGGTCTGACATGCGCAGTTTCTAATCCCCACAGCCACCCTGCAGGGAAGGTGTTAACAGAATCTTATAAAGGAGATTGAATTTAAGGCTCTACAGCTAATAAATGATAAAAGCAGGCTTTGACCCCTGGCCCATCTGACTACCAAGCCCTGCTCCCAACATCCTTCATCACTGAGCTGCTGACAGCAGCATATTCAGTGTCTGATAAGAGCAAGGGCAATAAAAATGAGTCTCAAGTTGTAAAGGCACACAAATCAAAGTCCAGAGCCCCCGCGTTCTCATTCTCTCTCCCAGCTCCCCGGATCTCTGGGCGTCCTATTCCTGCTCTGTGTCATGGAGGACTGACTGCTGGGCTAACACTCTGAGCTACAGGACTAACAGCTACAACAAGTATTTTCATTTTTAAAAATCACTTTAAATGAACAGGAAATTAATTTCTTATACAATGCAGCAATAGAAGACTATAAAATACAATGATGTGAACTATGTACTCTAACACTAGCCATCGTTCCCTCGTTTATCGTAAGCACATCTCTGGAAGTCAAGCCCAGCACAGGTACATCCTGACGTTTGTGGCAACATGACCCACGGGGGAGTTTATAACTAGAAGTGCCAGGAACGCTTTATGATGATAGCATGGCTCTGAGAACCCAGCCCTGCCAGATGGGCTTCAAAGGCACTAAGACCATTTCCAGGGATCTCAGTTTCCAGGTTGAGAAGAAACTCAGGAAAAGCGAGTGAAGAGACACAAAGCGAAGCCGCGGCAAAGGCAGCCTGGGCTCTGCTCTGCGTCCTCACCTCCCAAAGGCCAGGCTCCCACAGGTGCCGGAGGGACTCCGCTCAGCAGGCACGCAGAGGGCAGGGGAGGCCCAGGCAGACACGGGTGCCGGGGCAGAGCGGGCTGGCCTGGACCTCCTATGAGGGCTCTGTCGGTGATTTTAGTGGACCCTGGGCTGGGAGCCACAGTTTGTCCCCCGGGGAACTTCCATGCATTGTTTTCCATCTGGATTCAGCATCTCCTTCTTAAGAGGATGGACGCGCATGTGCACACGCACGCACACACACCCCATAAAAGAAGAGGATGCCAAGCCCTGGATTAGAGATTTACCTGGTAGAGCACCTGATATTGCCAGCTCTGTAATTCTGTGAGCAAATGAGACACTAATTTAACCTGAAATTAACCTGAAATTCTACCTAAATGGGAGTTTATGTTCCTCAGTCCCCATCTGTAACCATAGAACAGTAATAACAGCATGTACTGAGGACTAGCTACATGCCAGACTCTGTTCTTGGGGTCTGACACAATCTATCTGACTCTCAAGAGAGCCCTATGACAGAGGATTTACTCGCCTCTGCACATCAGAGATGAGGGAAGCGGGGCTCTGAGCTGCTAAGTAATTTATCTAAGAATACACAAAGGTCACAGATCCGGGGTCCAACCCAGATGGTCAAACTCCTGAGCTCCTGTTCTGAGGACCCACATTACACTCCTATCTTTGATGCATCCGACCATATGTAAAAAGCAAGACAAGGCAGGGGCCAGAACTGGGCTCCGGAGCTGGACTCCCTAGTTTCTAACCCATGACTGACTTTCTATGAAACAACGCCGAGTACTTAGAACAGTGCCTAGCATGCAGTAAGCACTCAGAAAAGAGTAACTCTGATCATTATCATTTATATCATTATTATCTTTAGGTAACAGTGGACTGGAAAGTCTCCAAACGGGAGAATTTCATTCATTTGCTACGTCCACATATAGATATAAATATAGATATCTCAGGTATGTCACTTTATATATATCATTTGCTATGTTAATATATGTATCATTTCCAACGTTAATATATATTATTACTATATTATATATAAACATAGCAAATGAATAAAACATATATCAACTTTATTGAGATACTATTCACATACCATTAAATTTACTAGTTATAGTGTATGATTCAGTGATTTTAGTATATTCATTCACATAGTTGTAAAACCATCACCATTAACTAATTCCACAACATTTTCATCTCTCTAAAGAGAAGTCTCATCCCCATTAGCAGTAACTTTCCACACCACCCTCCTCACAGACCCTGGCAACCATTAATTGACTTTGTCTCACTGGGTTTGCCTATTCTAGATATTTCATGTAAACAAAATCATACAGAATGTGATTTGGCTTCTTTGACTTAGCTGTCAAAGCTTGATTTTTTTTCTTGTCTGTTTGTTTTTTGAGACAGGGCCTCGCTATGTAGTCCAGGCTGGGCTTGAACTCATGGCAATCTTCCTGCCTCAGCCTCCTGAGTGCTGGCATCAGAGGCATGCACCACCATGTTTTCAAGCTTCATAGCTATTGTAACAAGTACCAGAACTTCTTTCTTTTTTGTTCCCTTTTTAAAAATTGGAGTATAAAAATCACATAACAAATTAATTTTAAAGTTAACAACTCAATGGCATTTAATACATTTACAGTATTGTGCAACCATCAATATTTAGCTCTAAAACATCATTCCTTTTTATTGCAAAATAATATTCCAGTATATGGAAATAACATACTTTATTCACCCATTCATCAGCTGTTAAACATCTGGGTTGCTTTCACTTCTTAGATATCTGGAAAATGTTGCTATGAACATTCATATCCTGTTTCTTAGGGATACATACATTTTCAATTCTCATGGAATTGGTGGATCATATGGTAACTCTATTTTTTGTTATGCTATTTTTTATCTTTGTTTTAAAAATCACATCTGCTATCTAACTACCAGGGTGAAATACTAAAAAGTGCTTCTAGCAGAGAGCTATGGGTTCAAATCCTTGCTTCTCCACTTCCCTGCTCTGCGACTTGGAGCAGGGAAGCTTGGAGCCCTCACTCCTCATCAAGCAGATCTGCACAACAGCACTCGGTTCTGCTGATTTCTACAGCGCTTACCCAGTGCCTGGCACACTGAAAATACGCCACAGATAGTTACCTACTCTATCTACATACACTTTTCCGAAGGGAGTAGCAATCCTCCTCTGTTCTTTGGTTTGTTTTGTTTTGTTTTTGAGGGATATCTGAAAGATGCAGCAAAGTATCAGGGAGAAAACAGCAATCTCTTCTATCCCACCACTCAGAACTAAACGCATTAACAAGCTGCAGGAACCCTCCACCCTAACACGCGGCGCCTCTCACTCTGACCCTGGCTCTAGCTTCCTTCCTAAGAAGCGAGGACTCATCATCTGAGGGGGTGCAGCCCTCCACATCCCACTACATCCTTGCTGCAGCCCCCGAACTCCCCAGCGCCACCCGGGCTAGGGAAGGGCTTTGCAGAATGGCACATGGTCTTCCCCTCTAGAAGTGCCACCTCTAGAGGACTAGAGGAGGGAGGCATTCTCAAGACGCTGAGAAATGCAGGGACTGCATCAGACACGGTATCACTGAGCAGGCGCCTCAGGCTAGCTTCACCTAAGACTCTGGTTCTCCAAAGCTCCTCAGGACCCTTTCAGTCTCTGCTGCTTCCAAAACAAGAACCGAGGAGAAGCCTATTAACACAAACAACATTAGATATGAATATGGGTCAATGGCAGGGAAAGGACTCTTCTTACACCATCTAAATATAAACAGAAAGCTCTAACTAGCAACCTGAGATGAGTGGCCCATGCAATCAGCAGCCTCCCACCATGCGCAGAATCTTTAACTTTAGAGTGGGTGGGGCTGAAGAGAACACGGAGCCCAAGATAATCTGCTAGCAGATCTCCACCAGACCACAGCCCCACCTCGCCCTCTCCCACAACCTTCCTGCCCTCGTCTAGGTTTCACAGGTGGGCAAATGCCAGCACTCAGCAAGGACTCTGTGGCCCCTTCCACCAGTCCGTTCTCCCACACATAAAATTACTTTTGTGCAGCACCCAAATGGATCTCAAAGCTTCAAAGTGCGAAGAGCAGCTTCTCAAGGAAAAACAGTGGCGCCCCCATCATCTCTCCCATCCTCTCTTCGCAGGCGGGGAAACTGAAGCTCAGAGAGGGTTCATGATTTGTGCAGGGTCAGAGAGCAGGTGTCGGCAGAGCCCACCCGGTTCTGGATCCAAAGAGCTTTCTAGCAAGGTAGCGCCCCAGAGGCTGGGATACAGCCTCCAACAGACTGAAGGGTTTTTCTGCGAGGGAAAAAGCACCATCAGTTGTCTTTCCCACAGCTTCAGGATGACACTTAGAAGGTGATGGTCATGAGCAATCATCCAATTCATAAAGGCTGTGGTGAGATGCTGTCACTTCAAGATTTGAGCAACTAATCCACCAACAAATACTCCAGGAATCTCCTGGGGTTCTACAGTCCTTACTACCAGGGATTTTTTTCTCCATGAAGGAAAGGACGCCCTTCGGCTCCTACTAAAGCTCCAGCCCCAGGAACACACTTTCATGTCCTTTCTCTTTGCAAGTAACCCGTGCGCCAAAGGTCTGCATGTGTTACACGCTGTCCCAGAGAACATACACTAGCACACAGCTGGAGGGTCAGCTCCTCCCCACAGCTGGAGCTGCCTGGGTGCAGACGGCTGCCCCGCACCGACTCACTCTGGGAAAGGGCGCCCAGGGACCGCGCTGATTCAAGCTCAGTGGGGAGGGCGGGCCAGTTTGCCTTCCTTCTCAGATCCCTGAACTCGAGCCAAATCACAGAATGAGCCAAAATTCAGGGACTTCAACCTGCAGGAGAGGCATCCATCTTGGAGCCATGCACTGACCCGTCCCGAGGCAGGGCAGGGTGCGGGGCCCAGGGGCCCAGGGATGCTGGGGTGGGGCGGGAGGCGCGTGGTCTGCGCTACAGGGCGCTGGGCCCGCTCTGAGCATGCGCACAAGTGGCACACTCAGAGGCGAGGATGCGACTCCTACGACCCCTGGCGGCGGTCGCCGGGATGACCTAGGGTGGCTGCGGGCAGCTGGTCCTGGCTGAGGACCCAGGTCAGAGCTTTGGGCTTACTTACCCACTCGCCCGGAGGCCTTCTGTGGAATTCCATGTTTTGAACGTGCCCAGCACTCCAAAGTGCCCTGTTGTTAAATAATGAAGCCCAAGGGTTGTCTACGCTGTTTAGGGAAAAGGTGCTTTTCCAACCCCTCCTGCAGGCTCCATGATGGCTCTTGGAGCTGCTAAATGCAAACTGAAATACATCAAGGAATATCAGTCCGGAGTTGGCAGTATCTGCACTGTAAAATGACTGGGCAGCCCTTGACAGCAAAGAGCTTAAGTAAGGGATCCCTCGGGCCCCTTCTTAAATAGGGACCCTCTCTGGGGCACTGTGACGAATAAGGCCGAGAAGGGGCAAGGGCTAAGAAGGAATTTCTAAATGCCATAATCATCATCACTTACTACTATTATTCCAGAGCCTGACACACAGAAGCCGCCCCATAACTCTGAGTCCTTGTCTTGAGAGGCTGCAGTGTGCCCTGCCAGGCAGCTGCCGGCCTCTGCCCGCTTCACAGTCAGGCCGCTGCATGCAGAGGCCCAGCCAAGACCAACCCACAGCTTCCTGCTCTTGCTCACCCTCCCAGCCCACTCAGGAGCCACAGTGAGCCACATTCTGACACCCGCTTCTCCACAGAACAGTCTGTGCTCCACTCCCACCCCCGAGAGAGATCAGAGCTTTCCAAATATGGATGCTTTCTCCATTCCTAAAGCATCATGAACATTTGGGGGAAGAAATGAACACCAGACACGGTTTGGAAACCGTAGAAGCCAAGAGATGGGTGGTGACAGAACAAGCACTGCATGAGGAGTTGAGAGTCCCGGGTATAAAACACAAACAAGAGTTGGGACTAGGTGATCTTCCTACTGTGGCCAGCTCTGTGTGCGCCCAGGGCCCAAGGAGATCCCGAATCCTAAGAATAAAATTGCAAGGGACTGAATACAGCAGCTGGCACAATGCGGGGGTGGGGGGGAAACTGTGCTAAGAGGCCGGGAGAGGGCCTGGCTTGTGAAGAGGAGCAGTCCCCAGATGGAGGATCTACCCCAAAGGTGAGTGTGGGTAGGAGAGGATACAGAGACAAGATCATCTGCTTTACGTCAGGCCCAAACCAAATCTATTCTCATCTAAAAGGGAGATTTTAGAAGAACACTGAAAACAATGTACTTTTGCTTAAATGACTTATGTATTATCTGAGCAGACTTCATCTTCAGTCGTGTGCCCCTAATGCCAGGGCAAAATGTCTCAGGAACAGTCCCACTGCAAGCAGCCCATGTAGCAGGCACCGCCCCTGGTACCAGTGCAAGGAGACAAAGCAGGCAGCTTAGACATGACACAGCTTTGGTTCCCAACCCACAGCAGGCGCCCACATAGTTGCTGACTTAATGAATTAATTAATTATGCAGTCTAGTTTGAGAGAGGCAAGTGGCAGATGTGAAATAATTAACAAAAACGGAATACCAAATGAGATGGTACCAACTATAAATAGAAGTGGAATCAGAGGAAAGAGACCTTGGCACAGACACACGGAGCTGGTGAGGTTTGTACATAACAACAGGCATTGCCGAGGGTGGGCCCAGCACTGGGGAAAGGGGCAGACTCTGAGTTGGAGGGAGGGCACAAGCAGAGGTGGGGAGTAGGCCTGGCAGGGCAAGGGCAAGTGGTGGGCGGGCAGGCAGCCTGGAGCAGAGCTTGGCTGGGCCACAGCAGGACAGGTGGCCAGCCCAGGAAGACTGGGACACACTGTCCAAAAATCTAGAGGAATGTGTGGCCATGCCTAGACTTGCTATGGTTAGCTGGAGGACTTACTGGAAACCTGAGCTTCAAGCAATAAAGCAAAAGATGACTTTTTAGTGAACTCTTGATTATTTCAGTGTGGATTTTCCCGTGGTACATTTAAAATTCAGTTTGACTTATCCTGACCCTTGGGCCACATTATAACGT
This sequence comes from Hystrix cristata, assembly GCA_004026905.1. NCBI lineage: Eukaryota > Metazoa > Chordata > Mammalia > Rodentia > Hystricidae > Hystrix > Hystrix cristata. The sequence continues at coordinate 57,103 of PVJO010001477.1, read as the reverse complement.
CATTGTCACTGAGAATATACATCTGCCAGTGTACAAATGCACATATGTTTCAGGCACTGCAAACCCAGGAGGCAGGGGAAGCTGTGCCACCTGTGTGCCTCCTCCCCATCCTGAGCCCAGCACCCCAGCAGGTCCTCTGCCTGCAGGTAGCAGGCCCTGTCACCTGCTGAGGCCTTGCAGGCTCTAGGTTCGGTGCTCACCTCTTCACTCTGTGGTCTCTGCATGAGCTTCAGCCTCTGTGCAGAAAATCCCTGAGTCCTCATCAACAAACCAGTAGCCTGGAAACCCTTAGGCTGACCCGCAGCCCTAGGAGTCCATCCGTTCCCTGGACAGCACCCTCTGGTGGACACGGATTTCACCACGTTCAACTCCAATCCAGCATCTCCGCCTCTCACCCCCTGGGGAAAGTTGGCACCTCCTCCTGTAATCCTCCTCTGAGTTGATACCATTACCTCCCCAGTGAGATAAACTCAAAACCTCACAGTCATCTTCATTCCTCCCTCAAACATCTCCCACCCCAACTCCCCGACACACAGCCTGTCTCCGTAGCCTGCTACTATTTCAAATGTCTCTTGATACTAACTTGTCTGCCCCGGCATCCCTGGAATCAGGCTTTTGCTATATTGCCGATATCTGTCAGACTCTAGGGAGGCCAAAGGAAGAACTCTAGTTCTTCAAATAAAGGGATTTTAATGCATGGAACTGTCTGCATAGGAGATGAGAGAGTGCCCGCTTTAGCAGCATATATACTAAAAATAGGAGATGAGAGAGACAAGGGGAAAATGAGATGGTTTGACATCCCAGAACCCCACAGTGGCCTGAAGCCACTACCACAGTGAGGGCTGGAAAGGAGAAGGAGGCGGTGGAGTGTGAAGCCCCCAGCGCCTGGACCATTTGGTGGGCGATAACCTCCCAGAGTGTGGTTTTGTCTGACAGGAGCCCAACACAACTTTGTGTGAAGAGACACAACTGCTGCCAAAGCTGCTGCCTGAAGCAGAGAGAAATGCCCTGCTCCTCTCTCTGCCTGCACTCCAGCTTCCTGCGGGTGCCTCCCCACTGGCCACACCCATGTACAAATCAATCGGAAAACAGCCTGTAGAACGACACAGAGGAAGGGCCCTAAGCCAGCCTGCTAACCCCCAACCAGTCTCCTTCCCTATAATCTTTAATTCCTTCTAATCTATTCTCCATTCTGCGCCAGAAAGATTATTCTTGCTCATAAATTTAATTAAGTCATTCCTCCTGCATAAAACCTGGCAGTGGCTGACAGTTCCTTGGCAGGAATAAAACAAGATTTGTCCACCAGGAGGATTCTGTCAGTCAGCTCCACGTATAGGAAGTGTTGCTTCCTTTGACTATGACGTGTGTCAGGCTTCCTTTGTAACACAGGATGAGCTACTGCTCAAAATATTATTGAAGAACAGAGCAGGACAGCCCCCCAAAGCCATCAACTCTGAAAGCAGCAATAGCTGCTCTTCTGACCAACGTTTGCCATAATAGAGGAGCTCAGGGCTCCAGTGAAAAGATGCTGCATGAAAGAATGTGGGCAGCAAGTAAAGGCTATTAAAAGCTATCAAATGATACAGTAATAAGAGGTTGAATTAGTAATCAAAAAAACTTTTACAAAGAAAAGTGCAGATAGCTTTGCTGATGAATTCTACCAAAACAACCAAAAAAGAATTAACACCAATCCTTCACAAACTTTTCCAAAAAGTAGGAGGGAATGCTTCATATCTCATCCCACATGTGACAGCAGTATTACATTGATAGCAAAACCAAAGATATCACAAGGAATCATCAATACCCATTACGTACATGTAAAAACCCTCAACAAGATACTACCACACTGAATCAGCAACATCTAAAAGGGAGTTTGCCCCATGACCGAATGTGATATGTCCCAGGAATGTAAGATTGGCTTAACATATGAAAGTCAATAAATTTGATATGCTATACTAAAAGAAAAAAGTACAAGAACTGCATGAATATCTCAATAGAAAAAAGCTCTTGACAACCGTTAACACATTTTAATGATAAAGACACTCAACAAAGAAACAGATGAGAACTTCTTTAAGTTAATAGAGGCCTGTATGAAAAAATCAACAGATGACATCATACTTAATGGTGAAAGATTGAAAGCTTTCCCGTAAAATGAAGATGTCTTTCTGGTCTTTTCTATCCAACATGTAACTGGGGGTATTAGCCAATACAAGGAGGTGATAAAAAGAAACAAAGGTATCCAGACTGGAAAGGAAAAAGTAAAACTATCTTTATTTGCAGATGACATCTTATATATAAAAAACCCTAAAAAAAAAATCCTTAAAAAAATAAAAACCCAAAGCAAAATCGAAAAACACCATTTGAGCTGATAAATGAGTTCAGTAAGGCTGCAGGATAGAAAAGCAATACCCAAAAATCAATTGTGTTTCTATGGCAATGAGCAAACTCAAAATAAAATTAGGAAAATGATTCTACAATAACATTAAAATTAAGTACTTAGAATAGTGCTCGTTTCGGCAGCACATATACTGAATACTTAGAATAAACTTAACAAAAGTAAGACTTGTACACCCAAAAAACTGCACAACATTTTTTTAAAAACCGAAAGAAGACCTCCTCTGTTCAGGCACTGGAAGACCTAATATTATTAAAATGACAGTACTCCTCAAATTGATCTACAGATTGAACATGATCCCTATCAAAAATTTTCCAGTATTTACAGTCTATCTTAAAATTTATATAAAAATGTAAGAGATCCAGAAGAGCCAACACACTCTTGGAGAAAGTCAGCCGGGCATGGATGGGGTTGCATGCCCGTAGAGCCAGCACTTGAGAGGACTGTGAGGTGGAGGCCAGTTGGGACTATGGAGCAAAACCCTGTCTCAAAAGACAAGGAGGAGGAGGGAAGAAGGAGAGAGAGGGAGAGACTGCGAGACTGCGGGACTCACATGTCTCAAACTCAAAACTTACAACAATATATCTACCAATGGAATAGAACTGAGATTTCAGAAATACTTACATTTATTTACTTATTTACTTATTTATTTTTTTTGGTGCTGGGGATTGAACTCAGGGCCTTGAGCTTGCAAGGCGAGCACTCTAACCACTGGGCTAAATCCCCAGCCCAATACTTACATTTATATTCAGCTGATTTTCTTTTTTTTTTTTTTTCAGCTGATTTTCAACAAGGATGACAAGACAATTTAATGGGAGGAAGAACAGATTTTTCAACAAATGCTGTTAGAAAACTGGAGCTCCACATGCAAATAAATGAATTTAGATCCTGATCTCATAAAAATAAATAAAAATTAACTCAAAATGGACCAGAAACCTAAATTTAAGAGCTAAAACTAAAACACTCTTAGAATGAACCATAAAAATAAATCTTCAAAACTCTGATTAGGCAATGGTTTCTCAGATATAAAACCAAAAGATTGAAAATAACAAAAGGAAAAAAGAGAAAACTAGACTCAATCAAAATTAAGAACTTTTGCATTTCAAGGGACATCACTAAGAAACTAAGACAGCTCAGACTGGGATAAAACATTTACAAACTGTAACTAGAACATATTTAAAAAACTACTACAACTAGCTAGAATATACAAAGAACTACTGCAACTCAACAGCAAAAAGATAATCCTATTTAAAAATGGGCAAATAATCTGAATAGAAATCTCTCCAAAGAAGATATGCAAATGGTAATAAGTACATAAAACTTGTTCAGTATAATTAGTCATGAGGGAAATGCAAATAAAAGACATAAGAAGATACCACTTTAAGTATTTTAGAATACCTATCATCAAAAGGACAGACACTAACAAGTGCTGACAAGGATACGGAGAAACTGGAACCTTTGTAGAGGTGAAACTGCCTTGGGAAACAGTTTTCAGTTCCTGAAAAGAAACTCAGAGGTGCTCTATGACCTAGTGTATTAGTTGGCTTTCCATAGTTGAGCCAAAATACATGAGAACAACAAAACAAGGAAAGATTTACTTTTTGGCTCACAGTTTCAGAGAGTTCAGTTCACACTCACTTGGCCTCATTGCTTTGGGCCTGAGTGAGACTGAACATCACGGTGGGGAGCACAAGGCACAGCAAAGCTGTTCACAGGGGAACAGCCAGTAGGCAGAGAGAGAGAAAGGAGACAGAATCCCAATATACCCTTCAAAGGCACTTCCCTCCTATGACCTACTTTCTCTAATGAGGCCCCATTACTAAAGGTTTCTACCACCTTCCAATAGCACCACTAGGTGGGGACCAAGACTTCAACATATGGTCTTTGAGGGACATTATAGATCCACATCATAATATCTAATAATTCTACTTTAAAAAAAAGAGAGAAATAAAAACATATATGTACCCAAAATCTTGTACCTAAGTATTTATAGCAGAATTATTGATATTGACAGTATCCCAAAATGAAAACAATCCAGTGTCCATCAACTGATGAAGACGTTAACAAAATATCCAAAATGTGGTATATCCATAAGACAGAATAATATTTAGCTATAAAAAGGAATGCTACATGCTCTAACATGTAAGAACCTTGAAAATATGCAAAGTGAAAGAAGCCATACACAAAAGGTCTAGTATTATCCCATTTTTATAAAATATCTGGAATAGGCAAATCTACAGAGATAGAATGTGGATGGATTAATGGTTGATCAGGGCTGTGGGGTGGGGATGGGGTTTGGGAAATGGGAAGTGACTGCTAGTAAGTACAGGCTCCTCTTGGGATGAAAAAATTTTTCTGAAATCGATTATGATAATTAATGGTTGCGTGACTCCAAATATACTAAAAACCACTCAACTATACAGTTTAAAAGATTAAATTTCATGGTATAATATGTACCATGTACAGTATATATTAATAAGTCTATTATTTTAAAAAACTATAATCAGAGGATCCTGGGAAGGTGGTGGAGTAGAAAGCCCCAAGAATCTGTCTGCCCACTTACACAACAAATAGCAAAGGCAAATCTGTCTAATGTAACTGTTTGTTATAGTCTTTTAAACGCTTCCAGAAAAGGGTTGGGGATTTATCTTAGTTGTAGAATGCTTGCCTAGCAAGCACAAGGCCCTGAGTTCCATCCCCAGCAAGTCCCACAAAAAAAAAAAAAAAAGCTTCCAGACGCAGCTTAATGGTTAATTACATTAATTTCAGATCTTGGTACAATAGCAGCTATGCACATGTCCCCGGAGCAGTCAATAAGCTGCTTCCAGAAGCCGGGGTCGGCAGAGAGCACCCTCCACTGACTTCAAAACTCTCCAGTTTGATGAACTATATTAACATAAACATCCAAGAGGTCACCAAACTCCAAATCAGATGACCGAAAGAGACTTATGCCAAGACACATTATTGTCAAACTTACAAAAGACAGAATCTTAAAAGCAGCAAGAAGTGACTCATCACATACAAGAGACCCGAAAGGAGAATATCACTAGATTTCCCATCTGAAATGCAGCAGACCAATGTATTCGAAGGGCCAAAAGAAAAAAAAACTACCAAACAAGAATCCTACATCTGACAAGCTCGCCCCAGGCAAACAGAGCTGATTACTACTCTATGTGCCTTGAAGAAGTGTTCAAGGGAGTCCTGCAGGGTGAAATAAAAGGGACACTAGACAGTAACTTGGAGTGGCATGAACAAATAAAGATCTCAATAAAGACGAATGCTTGGGCAATTAAATTCGCCATTAAAAAGAAACTGGCAGAATGGATTTAATATATGATCTAACTATATGTTGTCTATAAGCAACTCTACTTAGATCCACAGACACAACAGACTGACAGCTCAAGGATAGAAAAGGCCAGTCAATTTAAATAGTAACAAAAAGAGAAGAGAGTAGCTACACTAATATCTGATGAAATAGACTTTAAATCAAAAAAGGTCACAAGAGACAAAGAAGGATATTATATGTCAAGAAGCTTCAGTACAGCAAAACGATATAACAATTATTAAACATTTACACACTTAAAAGCAGAGCATCAAAATATATAAAGCAAAACCTGACAGGAATGACAGGAGAAATAAGATCATTCTGTAATACTACGCAGAGATTTCAATACTCTTCCTTAATAATGGATAGAACAACCGGTCAGAAGAAAATAGAGGACTTAACATAACAAACTAACTATATCTAACAGACATACTCACTCAGTCACTCTACTAACAACAGAACAACTTCCGAAGTACACACGGCATATTTTTCAAGAATGAACATTAGCCCACAAATTAAGTCAAAATGTAGTAGATGCAATATTACCATCTTTTAAAAGGAAGGAAATTCTGACATAAGCCACAATGTGGATGAACCTTGAGGAGATTATGCTAAGTGAAATAAGCCAGTCACAAAAAAGACTATACTGCAGCCAGACACGGTGACACAGTGACACACACCTGTAATTCCAGCACTCTTGGAGGCTGAGGTAGAAGATCCCACGTTGGAGCCCAGCGGGGCAACTTAGCAAGACCCTGTCTCAAAAAACCAAACCGGGTAGGGCTTGGAGATGTAGCTCAGTATGAAGGCTCTGGGTTCAATCCTCAGCACTGGGAGAAGAAAGTAGAAAATCCGGCATGACTCTGCTTATATGAAGTACTTTCAGTAATCAAAATCACAGAGGCCAGAAAACAGAATGGTGGTTGTTGGGGTGGGAGGAATGGGGAATGAAAACTTCATTTAATGGATATATTTATGGATACAGAATTTCAGATTAAACAATGGAAAGAATAATGGAGATGGATGGTGGTAGCAACTGCACAACACTGTAAATGTATTAATATCACTGAACTATACTCTTAAAAATGGCCAGGATGATAAATTTTATGTTATATGTATTTTATCATAAAAAAAAAATTGAGGCAAAAGGGCTTCTAGAGCCCTTACATATTACAAATATGTAATATGAAAACTAAAACAACTTAGATGTTCCACAAACAGTAGCCTGAAAAATAGCCCTAAGGCCCACCACTGTGCAGACATTAAACACTGTTTTTGGAAATATTTAACAGTATGGAAAAATAACTGTGTCACATACATATGCACATATTCATATAGTAAAAAACGAATATAAAAAGTACATGTAGCGTAATCCCAATTGCATATAAAACTTTACATGTATATATATTTTCATACAGAAACTGAACAGTTGTTAACTAGCCCAAGTGGCAGTGTGGAACCTAATTTTATGTATAAATATTTGAATAAACATAAATGCATAGGTACTTAGAGATACATATGTGTAAATATTATATTTTTATTTATGCTCCAAGTAGTCTTACTGAGCACAGAACTGAAGAATAAATGTTCATTTTAAACCAAAGGGATTCCATCCAGTGTTGACCAGAACGCGAGGGTGGGCCTCACACTGCAGGGAGACAGGTACACGGGTCCAGCCCGCGCAGGACAACCTGGAAATGTTTCTCTCCTGACCCAGAAACTCCACTCCAGAAAGCTCTCCCGGGGAAGTCATGAGCAACAAGGAAAAGACCAGGCTTGGAGATGCTCATCCCAGTTCTGTGTATGACAGTAAGCAGCTGGAGACAACATACAGGTCCAAAGATGGAGGATTTTTGCTAAATAAATTATACCTCATTCATATAATGAAGTCATAATGCTAAAAATTGCTGAAATGTAGCTGCTGTCATGGAAAGTGTTTTTGATCTCTAGAGAAGTGGAAGATGTAGGTCACAAAGCGGTACCTAAGTTCCCTTTTAATTAAAAAAATTCACACATATGCTAAGTGCAGGGAACATCTAGGAGGAAACACACCAACATGGCAACAGCACCTGCCTCTGGGGAAATGGATAACGGATATTTTTACATTTAGTAAGTATCCAACTTATGAACGAGTTCTGTTCCAGGAGAATTGTTCGTAAGTCAGATTCATCCACAAGCAGACAAAGCGAGTCTTACCCAGCACACCTGTGAAAGTGCACGACTCAAATGTACATAAGTCAGGGTTGTATTTGACTTGTCTGTATGTCTGGATTTTAAATAATGCAAGTGTGTTTGGTGCACATTAAGAACACTAAAATATCACTGTGGGGTAAGGCACAAGAGATCAATCCTCAGAAGAGTGAGAAGCATCACTCACCATCTAAGCAAAGAAGCAAGACAGGCGGGGCCCTGGGAGTGGGTGGGGTGGCGTGGGGACCAAAAGGCTGTGGCAGCCACCGGCTATTCCAAACCTCAGGGTGCTGAGGTCATACTAAATGAAGTCCCTTCGACTGATCTCCAATTATTTATTTCAAGCATCTTCCTGTTTTAGTCTTCTCAGTATCCTTGTGAAGGTATTGTTATTCCCATTTTGTAGATTTTTTTTTAAAAGGTGAGACTTAGATTAAATTACTTACAAATCACAGAACAGAATCAGAATAGAACAGCGGTTATCTGACACCCACTGGAGTCCCGGCAACATCCCATCCCAAACAAGTGACTATTCTCCAAACAAGGGGTAGCCCAAAGTGGAAAAAGCATGGATTTCTATATTTACATGTATTTATATTCATCTTAAAATATTTATACATAAAATCAGGTACCACACTGCCATGGGTCTCTGAGACCCCTGCAGGGGATGACAACTGCATGGCACAGGACTGTCCTCGGGACAGATGCACTCACACAGGTAAGTCATCCAGCACCATGTCTGCCTCAGGCAGGCTCCACAAACGCTGACCCAAGGAAGCCCCCGCCTCTCAGGACAGTCAAACCCCAAGGGAGCTGAGATGTTGGAGACTTCTAGGCACAGACTGCTGATGGACATCATGCTGTTTCCACTGCATGCTCTGTCTAACCAGAGGCCAGGAGAGATGGGGCTTTCTTCCTCCTGCCCTCTGTGCATGTGGGCCGACTCCCCCAACCGGCGGTACTTGGAACACTGCACTAGTGAAACACAGCCCATCTCAGGCAGCCTGCAGGCCAGTGCAGCACAACTTGTGAGTTAAGGGGACTTTGTACACTGATGCTCGTGGACTCCCCTGTCAGCAGCCTCCCCTTGAAAACTCTAGAAGCTCAGTGAAAAGACAGAGCTGGGATCAACAGTTTCTTAAGCTCTTGGACAATCTCCCATCTCTGATCATTTCCACAAAGTAGGCTGGCCATGTCTCTGTTATTACATGTCACTTCTAGTCCCCATTCTCCACCAATACTTATTTCTCAGCAAGCATTTATATCATGCTATTTGTTGGGTTTGTTTGAAGCACTTTATATACTATCTTAGGTAACCCTGCAAGCCCCTTAGACCTTGACAAATGGGGAAACTGAGGTACAGAAGCTTGCACAAGGCCACCAGCCAGAGAGTGAATGTGATGGGAGCTGGCCCCATGCAGAGCATTCAGAGTTGGTGCTCATAATCATCACCTCCACGCTGCTTCTCACCAGCCACTTCCTCTGGGCAAAAGGATTCTTGCCTCTCCCTGAACACATGGGAACCTGCTCGGATCTACACACGTCAGAAACCAGACAGAGCTAGGGCTCTCAGGAGCCAGCCGGGGTCCCCAGAGCCGAGAGCCACACTCACGGCTGGGAGCCCACTGTTAGTTACATATTACCTAGGACCAGACCCAGAGTCCAAGTCTCCTGTCTTCCTTGTCCACCTTGTGTGGAAGCCATGCACTGAGCTGGCAGAGCCACCTGCACACAGTCAGCCTCTACTCTGCTGTCTCTACTGTCCAGGGGCTAGTACAAAGACCTGAGCTCTGGTGCTCAGCAGACCCTCGCACACCTCCCACTCCTAACCAACAAACCAACTCCTGGTTACAATGCAGTGGGCCCCGGGTCAACCGGGTGACTGGAAAATGCCAGATGATGCTTGCACTCATTCCAGAACACTGGGCCCAAATAACACACACGTGTACACACACACACACAGCTCCCAGCAGCCCACAGCATGTGGGGAGGTAGGTGAGCACAGAGAGAGAAGAGGGCAGCTGCGGCACACACCCCAGTGCATCCCACAGTTCAAACAGATGCAAACAAATTTGATGCTCTCAGGAGCCCGGAGGCAGCTCAAGGACCCTGCCCACTGAACCACCTGAGGGCCCTGTCAAGAGCAACAGCATTCTTTCTCAGCCCACACGGACATTCAGAAGATTAATTAGATGAGGCTGCCCAGGGAACTGGGAGAATATATCGAGCCTGTCACAGCTCTGAAGAGGGTGCCTCTGCCCAGGTCTTTGCTCGATGTTGCACAGGATGACTGAGTCAGACAAGATGGACCGCTGCAGCCCCCACACCTTGGCCTATCGGTGCTGACAGCACACATGGAGTCAGCTCGCTGCTGCTTTGGCCACAGTCAGCCACAATGCACGATCTGGTCAGCAGGGTCAGAAGGCAGAGGAGCTGCGCCAGATGGTCTACTTCTTGCCATGGCCTTAGGAGTCCAGTTCCAAGTGTCCCTCCTCCTGGAAGCCCGCCTGGCCTTGCCAGCCTATAGTGACCTCTCCGGCCTCTGAAAAAGTGTTACCATCTCCTGGCTCTCACCATGTGCTGTCTTATTTGCAGCTGAAATTTTAAAATCTTGTTGATTAAGCACTGACTATGTGCCAGGTACTGTATTAAGTGCTTTACATATATTACTTGACCCCATCCTCATCACTCTCTGAAGTGGATATGATTACACCCATTAAAGAAGAGGAATTGGCAGCTTGCTAGTAATAACTTGTGTCAAGCACTAGCATGTCCTGCCTTTCCATCCTTTTTCTTTCCATGGGACTGCAGCCTCTGGTGAGATTATGAGCTCCTTCATGGAAGTAGAGATATTTACACTTTCTTCTGTCCCCTGAATAGGGACTGGTTAACCATCAGAGAACCATTATCATGATTGCCATGTATCAAGCAATTGGCCTTAATCAACCCAGAGGTGACATTAATGAATCAAATGTGGTTGGTCAATTGGGCAGCTGACCATGTGATATGAATCCTCGTCTATGCTGTGCAGTAACTTAATTACCAAGAAAAGTTCCTGGTTAAACTGCAGGTTAATTATGAAGAAAATTTACCAAAATGTTTTCCTTCATTCCCTTCAGGGATAACTGAAGAACTGAAGCTCGGAGGAAACAATGTGTTGGGCCTAAAATTACCCAGATCTTCTAGTGGGGCTGAGCTGGGAATTGCCAAGTTAATCACCAGCCATGGGCGCCGGGGTCAAACGGGGGCCCAGGGATACTGTGCTGGCTCCACAGAATGTGACCCGAGGGAACAGCACACAGGCCTCACCTTTGGTAGCGTAGGCTTCTGCAATCATGCGCAACCTGTACGGAGAGACGGCCGTCAGCGGCAGGTCATCGAGGCCAACCCGGGCGTAAATGTTCAGAGCTTCCTTATAATCTCCTTCCACATAATTCAACTTGGCCATGATCAGATTGGATTCTTGTAGGAATTCTGACTAGAAGGAAAAGGACAAAAGCATTTTCCTATATTATGCATGATGTTCCCTCAAGGCCCAGCCATCTGTTGCTGTAAAACCCCACAGCCCTCCACATGAGAGGGTGGACACAAATGCTCACAGGAGTATTTCCACAATAGTCAAATAGTCCAAACAACCCAAATGCCTATCAAAACGTGGTACAGTCATAAAATGTTATACACGTGGTCATAATAAAAAGATCAAGTACTAATACATGCTACAACATGGATGAACCCCTAGAAGACTCCTAAGTAAAAAAGCCAGTCAGAAAAGGCCACAAATTATCTAACCCCATTTATATGAAATGCTCAGGACAGTCAGATTAATGTGTGCCTAGGGCGAGGGGACAGGGAAGTGAGAGGTGACTGCTAATGTTTACAAGGTTTCTTTCTGGGATAATGAAAATGTTCTAGAATTGATCACGGTGATGTTTACACACTCTCATGAATATACCAAAAGCCACTGAAGTGTACACTTTAAATGGGTGAGTTGTATAGCAAGTAACTTATATCTCAATACAACTGTGTGAAAAAACCAAACCAAACCCTGCATCTTCCCTGGGCTGGGCCAGGGATGGAAGCAATGAGCGATGTGAGCACCGGGTGACAAGAAAAAGCTGCCCCAACACCCTGGAGGGGCCTGCTCCAGGGACTGGCAATACAGACTAGAACCCAAACAACCCAAGGACAGCTTTCCCACTGGTACAAAACCAGGGCCTGCTTTCTCGCCAGGGCGAACCATTCCCACTGAACAGCTGAAGCACGCAAAGCCACCGCTGCAGACCAGGGCTCCCTTTTCTAAGGCTGAGGACTCTGCCGGTCTGAGACAGCTCACCTTCCTCCCCATCCCTCAGCCCCCCGCCAGCCTCATCCTCTCCCCTGCACTCCCTCACACCTCATCAGCTGGACACAGCAGAGATAATCCAGCCATCTAGAGAAGGAAGCAGATCCAGCATGCTCTCCTAGGCCTTCTCCTGGGAGTGCAGCTACTGAGGCTCATGTCTCAGCTTGCAGAAGCACACCGTGAAGCTGCACCACTGTGTAACTGGCAGCTCTGATGGCTGGGCAACAAGACAGTGGACCAGGCGACGTAGCCACACAGGCCATGGTGGTCAGCTCCGAGGCATTTCTTAGAAGGGAGCAGGGACATCAGGCAGCCCCAGGGAGGACAGGAGGATGCTCAAAGAAAACTGAAGGCAGCAACGAGGGGTGAGGAGTGCCCCAAGGGAGAGGACACTATGCAAGAAATCAGAATGATATTTGGAGACAGTGCAACCAAAGCAGACGAGAAAAAGGAGAAAAAGAGCTATGAAAAAAACACCCACCACAGAGCTTCTCCTCCACCGTGGGGTACAGGCCAGGCTTAGGTGTTTTGAAAGGGCCTCTTAGGGGACACTGGAACGTTCTCCCCACTCCCCCCAGCCCTCTGGCATCTAAGAACCACTGGCTTAAGCAAGCTGAAGAGAGGGGAGAATGTGGGTCAGTGTTTAATGGGGACAGAATTTCAGACTGGGAAGATAGAAGAGTTCTGGAGATGGGGGGTGGGGATGGCTCCTCAACAGTGTGAATGTGATTAACGCCACTGAGCTATGCACTTGAAGATAGTTTAAAATATTTTTATGCTAGGTACGTTTTACCATGAGAAAAAATAAAAGTTAAAAAAAAAATAAAAAAGGAAACTGAACATCCAAATGGAAACTCAGCCTGGAGAAAATCACAAGTCCAGAGGCACAGGACAGACACCCAGGGAGGAACGTGCTGGCCGAATCCATCCGCAGCCCTGTACAGAGAGGAAACAGCTTAGCAAGGACCAAGGCCATTTGGCTGCGGGGTGGAGGGAGAACGCCCCACAGAGCCCTGCTGCCCTGCTCGTGCCAAACACCGTTTCCAGCGCTGGTCAGAAGCCAGGTCTCCTGACTCCCCAGGTCAGGGCTCCTTCTATTACCCGGTGTGCTGGCTCACTCCGCTCGCCCCAGGCTCAGGTTGCTTGAGACAGGAGGTAAGGAAAAAGGAAGTTTTACATTAGCCAGTGTGCATGGGGCAACACACTCATGCAAAAGCTTATAACTCTGGGACATTCTTTATGAAGTGGAGGAAACTAGGAAACAGCAGCCAGAGTAACTCTTAGGTAGAAGCAATAAAACAGCAGTAAGTGACAGGTGTCTGCTGTGTTTCAGTTTGAGCTCAAAACTATCCCGAGCTATGCAGGTCTACAGTTGAGAAACACGAAGCTCAGAGAAGTTAAGTAACTTGCCCACCAAGATCACACAGATTATAAAGCCAGAACTGAGACTCAAACACCAGAATTTTAACTTGAAATCCAATGTTCTTGCTACCACACTGAGTTATAGAGGATGGAGAGCAGAGACTGGTGAAATAAATGACAATTTTTCAAGAAGGAGGTGGGGGGTTAGGAGAGGGAAAGAACTGAGCTAGATGTCACACAGTCACTGCCTCACTCCTTCCGGGACTGTTACGTCTGACTGGCTGTCACTGTGAGCTGTGGTCACATGAGTCCCCTGTCCCTCCCCCATCTCCTGCTGACCAAGACCCACCACCACTATCACCAGAAGCTCCTTGGTGGAAAACAGCCAACATGCAGACAGACAGCTCCCTAGCTCTGATCCACAGTGTGGCCTGGCCCTTGGAAAAGAAGAGCAGAAAGGTGAAGACCTGGATTTAAAGGCCAAATGTGGAGGCAAAGCCCTCCCTTGAGCCAGCCTCCAGGGCTGTATCCAGCACAGACAGACAGACAGACAGACACAGGACAGCTTCACAGCTTGTCAGAGCTTCCAGAAGCCTGCACTATACAACTCACAGGCATCAATACTGGCTCAGTCCAATGCTGCCCAAGCCCTCAGTTGCAACAGAGCTAAAGACATGGCCAGAGAGGAGGAACATCTCAGAATGAAGGCTCAGGGCACCCCTCCAGACCCCACCCCACTCGAACCTGCAGAAACTGAGTCCCAGAAAGGGAAGGTACCTCCCCAAGGTCACACGGCAAGTTAGGACCAAGTGTGAGTTTCCAATACAGATGCGAAATGTAAAGCCAAAGGAAATATAGCTTCAGATGAGAGTAAATGCCAGAGAAGTAGCCCTGGAGGATTCTGAGACAGGAAAAGAAGAAAAATGAAAGAGAACTCATCAATTAAAAGGAGAAAGTTAGAGCAGCAAAAAGTTCACGGAAGACTAACTGTCCTCCATGAAAAACACATCCTGGGGCAAAGCGGGGAGCTACAGAGAAAGGAGCAGGGTAGGGATGGGATGCAGCAGCCACCCAGCGAGAGTGACCTCAGAAAGTTGTGGGGGCCAGACTTCAGGGTAGGAAGCGCCCAGAGTCAGGAAGTGTGAGCTAATGGGGCAGGGAGGAGGGACAGACAAGCAAAGGTCAAAAGTCCCTTGCAAAAGACAAAGGGGATAGAAGGGGCTCACAAGAAGCAAGGAAGGGAAGGAAGTGAGCAGAAAGAAAGACGGAAAGCAGAGTGGACAAGGAGAAGGGCGGAGTCAGAGGTGTCCCAAACAGGGAGCTGAGGGTCCTGCTCAGGCGCGGGAAGTTCCTGGCTCCTCCCCACATTGAGATGATACCAGGCCTGCTGGCACCAGCACGAAACCCCCACAGCTCTGAGCCACAGCAGCCTGTTACATCTGTGAGCTGTTCGATGTAGGAGGAACTGCGTTAATGACACTCGTGTCTGACTTCTCTCTTTTCTAGAGGGGACAAAGCATCAGGTTGAGCTCAGGGCCAATTGTGAAGCTTCACCTCAAGTACCTCAGGATATTGGTGGCCCTGTGGGGGAGGA
Organism: Hystrix cristata; assembly: GCA_004026905.1. Taxonomy (NCBI): domain Eukaryota; kingdom Metazoa; phylum Chordata; class Mammalia; order Rodentia; family Hystricidae; genus Hystrix; species Hystrix cristata. Next base: position 41,895 of record PVJO010001477.1, on the reverse strand, counting down.
TGTGTCACTGAAGACTGGCATCAGGGAGACACACCTGGAAGCCCCACAGGTGGGCGGCCAGCCTGGGGGTGGACACATTGGTTGTGTGTGGACAGCTGGCCTGCTTCTAAGAGATGCACCCACAATGTGCCCAGCTCATCTCTGCGCATCTTTCCCAACCACATACCATTGAGGAGATGATGGCACCACCCCCCACCATCCCCTCTTCATCCCAGAGGCCCACGGTACCTTGAGGTTCCCTCGGTCTAGGGCAGCAGTCAGATGCTTACGGACCTCAGTCAGCTGGGGTCTGGGCCCTCGGGGACTGGCGCCCTGCCTCAGGGGGTGCTCCTTCAGGTACTGCTCCAGCTTTGACTCCCCGAGGAGAAGTTCTGCCATGTCATCTGCAAAACAGAGCAAGAGGCTAAGAGGGAAGCCTCAAGGACCCCAGGACCCACACCCCAGGGCTCTGGCCCCAAAGAGGCCCTTCCGAGCCTCATAACCTGGACGGGGTCTGAATGGCTGCCATCTTACAGTGAGCCAGGCTGTTCCAGAGGCACTGGCTCAAGCACTCAGTCATTCCTTTGTCACGCACTGACTGACCCCAGGAAGATGGGTACATAGTGGCATGGAAAGAGTTCAAGCTCAATAGGGAGAAAAGAAAGCTGTCTGATGATAGTAAGTCATACTACAATCTTATAAAACCCGATGCAATGCATTGCCAGAAGTCTGGCATTGAGAGCATCTGGCTCTTCTGTGTTGAGTGGTCTCATACACAGACAGGAGCTGGTGGAACCTCCGTAAGGTCAGATTCCTAAAGCGGGTTTGTGTCAAAACCATACAGACACACCTGGAAACGTTTGTAGAAGTGTTTACTCCTGAGACAACATACACTACTCAAAATGTTATAACCTTGCTGATGTCTATGCTGGCTTGTTAGAGTAAAAAGCTCACTCCAGGAGTAGGTCTTTGGCATCTACAAACCCAGACTATTCTGAATGAACGCAGAACTGTTCCTATGTCAGCCAGAACATGGTCTATTTTTTCTGTAATGGACAGAACATAAATGTAATAAAATATAAAAACTGTTTTTCAAGGTTTAGAAGGATACGTCTCAAGCCCATGATAGCAGTTACTGCTGGGGTCTAGGGAGACCTCGACTGGAGCTAGAGGGCAAAATGGACGTTCGCTTTATCTATAGGGTGGTGGCAAACCCATGGCACGTGTGTTAGTGTATTTTCCTTTTAAGACAAAAGATGTAAATGTATGAGTTGTTTTTTCTAAGCTAAAACCTCAGTATTCAGGTTTAATTGCAGTGTTGGCACTTTGCAGTAAATAAGCGGGTTTTGGGTTGCACTATGAGCACTCAGCCTCTAAAATGCTTGCCATCACTGATCTATAGCACTGACCTATTCTGGTCCTAGAAAAGATAACAGATTTGCCTATGATGTATACAATTTAAATTTAATTCAAACAGTAAGCACTGAGGACCCACTGAGACTCTGGGTGGCTGGCCCACCAAAGGCACTCGAAGAGCCTTTTCCAAGGCTTCCTGTGACTGGACCCAAACTGCAGTCCGCAGGCCTGTGCAGTGCTTTGTCTGTGGATGGGGAAGCTAAAATAATCTCTTGGAGATGAGACCTAGATCTTGGGAAGAGCAAACTACACTAGAGCAGGGATGTGGTAAGCTACTGTGCTCAAGAGTTTTTTTTTTTTTAAGAATTCTTTAGATGATTGAGAAGAAAAGGCAAATTTCCTGAAGATAGAAAGAAAATCAAGGGCCCAAAGCAGCATCCAACAGCAGAGGATAATGAAGCAGCGCCCACTGAAGGCACAGGACACAGGGTAGAGCCCGCACTGATGGAGCCAGGCGGGCAGGGATGCACTGAACAGCATCCCCAAAAGACAAGAACCCTCTGGAGAAGGAAATCTTTCCTCATATTGTGTTTCCTAAATCCGGGGTGCATTTTATACTGAGCAGCTCTCAATTCAAACCTGCCACATTTCAAGTGGTCTATAGCCACCCATGGCTACAGTTATCATAGTGGACAAGAGTACGGCTGTTATTTATAGAAGTATGTCTAAATATCATCTCTACAACTGTCTGACCCAAAAAGAGGTCTAAAATAAGTATCATTCAGGATAAACAAGAGGAATTTTTTAGTAATAGGACTGGGGATATTTTTAAAATTCTTCTCTCTGTAGTTTTAATTATTTATATTTAGCAGAATCATTTTATATTACATTTTGGGGGGGAAGGTGACTCTTTCTGAAAAGCTGAGAGTTTATATGTCAGGATATTAACCATGGTTATTTGTAAGTAGTAAAATTATTGATCTAGGCTGAACTTTTTCCCTTGTATATTTTGAAGTTCCAAAAAATAACACAAATAAAAAGGAACATGGGATTTCAAGTTCTAGGTGTGAATCCCAGACTATCCCTCTATGACTCTTGCCCAGTGACTATACCTCAGTGTTTGAGGGCCCCTCTGAGAAAGCACCCCTCCCTGGCTGAGCTGACGGTTCCTCTCCCTGCTGCTTCCCATGATCCTACCCTCTGCCTGCCTGCCTGCCTGCAGCAGGATCCTCAGGGCTCTCTGAATCACATCTAAAATCGGCTACAGAATCTTCATGCCCAGAAGAGAAACAGCAGGTCGGGACCCCATGTTCAAGACCTCGGACCCTAGGTACATTACTGACCCTCTCAGAGCACCAATTCCCATTATGAAATGGGAGCCACAGCACTGCGCAGACCCGGACTAGAGGTGATGAGTTCCCGGGTGAAATGCTGCAGCCCAAGTGAGTACACCTGGGCCCAGGGGAGGAGCAGGGCCTGGACTGGCGAACAGAGGGAAGGGCACACCAGGCAGAGAAGGGGCACAAGCCGAGCAATAGTGCAAGGGCCCAGGAAAGACAGGGAATGGCAGGAAAGCCCAGAACAAGGCTGGAGAATCAAGCTGGGATCACGGCAAGGAGACACTGATAGTCCCCCCTCAGCCTACCTCTGCAGATTGATCTCCACAGCCCTGACCAAGCTCCCACACGTCCCAGCCGGCTCACTCCCCCCGGCCTTAAGAATGCCTGGGCATCCCATGGGGTCATTCACCACGCCTCGCTAAGCACTCTGTCCACGTGCCCCAGCCCAAGTCAGCCAGCTGCCCCAAACCTGGGTGTTCGCTCATCTGTCTGCTCCTTCTAGACGGTAAGGCACAGGCCTGAAGGAAGAACTTGTGTGTTACTCTTTCAGAATCCTAGACCGAGCACAATGTCTGGCACAGAGTTACTGCCCAATAAATGAGGAACTAATCCAATGACAGGCAGAGGCATTTGGCCCACATCCTCCAAGGCCTGCTGCTGGCTGTACACTCTGCTACTGTCCCTGAATATTTATTCCCACTCTTCCTCTAATACTGAAATCCCTACATAGCTGCCCAGCTAAAGACCAACCTTGCCAGGCTCCCTGGTGGTAGACGCTGCTTGTGACTAATTTGTGGCCAATAGGATGTGAAAAGAAGTGCAGCCCCTGGGTGGTGCCCTTGCAGGGAGTGGGTGCACCCTCGGGTTCCTCCTTGCCCTACACCCAAGCTGGAACGAATGTACACATGGACCTTGGCACAACCTTCGGAGACCACAAGGTAGAAGCTGCTGAGGATGAAGAACAGAATAACAAGCCTTGGTCCCCAACACCCAGGAGCTGCCACAAGCTCTGGGCTGCTTAGGATGAATTACACACATGAAACATTAACTTCTGTCTTGTTCATGTTGAAGTCACTGCTACCCTGACCTTTGTTACAAGAGACCAAACTGCTGTCCTCACCAGATCTCCCAAAGCAGACACAGGCTTCCTATTGAGAGCCTCCGTCTGACAACAGCTTAGTGACACCCCTCCCTGGGCTCATGGCTTCCAAACAGAGCTCTGCAGAACCCAGCCGAGACTCTTCCGTTGTCCTGTGCCGTTGCTGCTATATCCTAGGTGTGCACATTTTATTTAGACAAATGGCTGCATAGTTAAAGAGAAATGTAAAAACCACTACCCAAGCGCTATGCAAGATTTCTGTCCCTGGTGTTTCTCTGATCTGACACTGGGGGAAGGTGCCAGATTCTTAATGCCTAGATGTAAAGGGAGCCCAGCTCCAGCTGTTTCAACCGGAAGGCAGAGAGGGCTGGACAAGTCTCAAATGGGAATCAGAGGTTTTACGCAGAATTAGGAGGTAGTCCCATGGAGGTCCCATCTCTCAGGGCCATTTGGCATGACATCGGCACTGAGGAAAGTGTGTACAGCACTGGATGGATCAGAGAGGAGACAAAGTTTTCACCAGGGGTGTTACCAGGTGCATGTCTGCAAGGTGGAAAATGTGAGAAAAGGCATTTCCAGTAGAAGGAACAGAATATGCAAAGGTACAATGCAGCTTAGTTGTTTGGGTGACTCCAAGTACTTGGTCACACACAAACCCTGGAGTACTGGGCAAGGATGAGGCGGACAGTTGGGGGCTTCCTGACCCCTGGGTAAGGATCAGTTCCTTGGTTCCAGGGTGCTGCACACTCCATGTAAAGATCCTACAATCTAACTTGAAATACAGCATAGAGGATACAAAATAATTTTTGAAATTTTTTAAATTTCTAAGCTCCAATTTAATCTCTCAGGCAAATTATGTCACCTTTATTCCCTTCAGAAAAGGTGAATTTTCTTCTACTCACACTCTAGCCCAGGCAGGCAGGTATTAAAAACAACATGAGCTCATGCCAGAGAAATCCATCAGGGGCTGCAAGACAATCCTAACGCCAGGGGTGCTGGGTGGCCAGACCTATACTCCACAAGCTCTGCCTGCATTTGTGTACACCTCGAGGGTTCCCAGTGCAGAATCCACTAGCAACAGGAAGAAACAAGTACCACCCAAGTAGCTTTTACTGCCCAATCGTGGATCCAGCTACATGCTAGGACAGAGAGCCAGGAGAGGGAAAAGGCACCCTGGGGCACAGCAGAAAATCAATTCCAGAAGGGTTAAAGAATTAAACACAAAATAACAGAGTATCTGAGTGTTAGACAGTCACTTCCTGCCGAAACAGAATCACAGAGGCCGAATTTACCTTCCCATTTGAAACAACTGCAGAAACAAGATAGAAGATATGAAAAATCAGTTTTCATGACACTGGGCATCAGAGAACACAGGCCGGACATGGCTGAGAGGGTGACAAACAAGATGAGCCCATGAATGCCTGGAGAGCTTCCATATGCAACACGGGGACAGGGACCTTCCACCAGAATCCTCTGCACAAAGCCTTCCAACCCCAGGATGCTCCCTGCTCACCCACGCACACAAGGACCACACAGTGGGGCTTTCCCCAGCTGCATAAGGGGCAGTCACCATGCACAGTGGGCTTGCCTGGCTCCCAGAATGAGAAGCCTCCAAAGCAAGACACGGAGCAGGACTTTGGTCTCAGGCAGCCCGAAGCTCAAAGCTTGAATCCCAGCTCCCTCACTCACCAGCTGTGTGCCGCTGGGCAAGACACGTGACCTCTCTGAGCGTTACTTTCATCATCTGGCTAGTGTGAGGATAGAAAACATATGAAATACATGTAGTATGAAGCAGATTTTAAATAACCATTAGCTACTACTACTGACATTTTCTTTCATTTAAGATCTACTATTTCCCAGAAAAGTTATGTCAGATAATGTGGGGCCAGAGAACTCTATGAGACACAATCCCAGCTTCATAAAGGGGCCCGCAAAGTGGTCAGAAGATACGAGCACTGGGAAATGGTCACTAACAGCTCAGCCGTATTGAGCTCTTCGATGGCAGGCATACCATTAAGCAGTTTATATGATCATGACAGTTCTGCAAATACTAGCATGCTGGGACTATTAGTCCCTCTGTGTCACAGAGAACAGGCACAAGAGGGGCAGCAGCCCCCCAAAGGGCACAAACTGGTCACCCTGGAGCTGGGAGCTCAGACAGCCTCCCAGCACCATCTCCCTAGCATGCCAGGTGCAAACCACTGGGACATCGGCATCCACAGTGGCCGGGCTTCCCTCCCAGCCATCTGTGTGAACCTGGGCAAGCCACTTAACCCCTCTGCTACAGGGGATGAGAGATGCTTTTGGAGTCCCCGTCCAGCTCTGCCTACTAGGATTTCCAGGGCACTAAAGTGAGGAGGAATCTGGGTCCTCTGGGCTGGTTTTACAATTCAGAGTTTGCTGTAAGCAGGGTGGCAGGAGCTAGCTCCCTGGTGACTTATGCAACAACAAAGCCCAAAGTGAACAGAAATCATATGTGAGAAGCCTCAGAAAGGAAAGGACAGTACAGGGCATCAGCCCCAGGGGGCCCATACTCTGGTCCTGCTCTAAAAAAACAATCCCGTGAGCCCTGTGGCTGGCATGGCTCAATGCCTGGGCACCTGGTCCCCAGTGAAGGTGGGGATGTGGCCTTGGCCTGCCTCACAGTCTCCTTTGCAGGTTAAGCAGCTCACATGTAGACTTTTGATCAGGTGTGGGAAAAAAATCTAAGATTTCTTCTCTGTTCCTAGGGGTACTTGATGCCAACACAAAAATCTGAACCATTCAGTTCAGATGTCAGCAGAGGCATTTAGGTCTATTCAAACCATTCTCGCTGCAGCTGTGATCCCAGAGGAAAAAACAAACCCCTATTTAAGCAGGAGCTGGTTGTTCAGCGTTCCTTCAGCTCCCCCTTTGTCACACAGCAGACAGCCAGGTTCTCCATTTCTCAGGTCTCACGTGGACTCCATCCCCTCGCTTACTTGGCTTCTTGCAAGTAACTCAGCATCTGCAGGACTTGTGATCTCCCTGTCTCCCCTCCCCCAGCAAGAGTGCTGATAGAAAAACAAGATCATCATACAGTGTCGGTTAGTGCATGAGTGTCTCTAGGGTCAATTTAGCAATTTCTTTTTTCTTTTGTTTACTCTTTTTCACTCTTTTTTTTTTTTTTTTTGAGACAAGGTCTCAGTAAATTGCCCAGGCTAACCTCAACTCTCAATTCTCCTGCCTCAGCTTCCTGAGTGCTGGAATTATAGGTGTGCACCATCAAGCCTGGCTCTATATAGCAATTTCTGTACAACAATTTGCATAACTGTATCAGCTGACCCAGAAACTTCAGTTCCAGGACTTATCCCATAGACACATGCACTCTGTGTGTGTGTGCGTGGTACTGAGGATTAAACCCAGACCTTCATACTAAGCTATATCTATAGCCTTTTTTTTTGGAGACAAGGTCAGACTGCTCAAAATCTTCCTGCCTCGGTCTCTGAGTGTGCTGGGATCACAGGTGTGCACCACCACACCCAGCTGACACAGGCACTCATAAAGAGACTACATATATCCCTAAGGGCAAAAGACAGAAAACAACCAATTAGGTCCCTGACAGGGGACCTGTTCCATGAATTCAGATGTGTCCCACATAACAGGACATAGATGAATCCACTAAATGAAAGGAGCAGATTTAACCCAAGCCCATCCTGGCCCGATTGTGTGGACAGTCCGTGACATCACGCTTCCTGAGCCCACACGTTTTGTGACCCCTTGCGCTGACCCTGGGTTTGGCTGCAGGACTGGCCAGGAAGGCAGTAGCAACTCTGATGCATGCAGACACTTAGAACAGGATTTCCTCACTTCCCCTCCCCTCTTGCTCTGTGGCCACCAGAGCAAGGTCAACCCACTGGAGGATTACGAAGGCCACGTGGGACAGAGTGGAGCTGTCTCAGCCACGTGAGAGTCCAAACAGGAGCAGCAAAGTCATGGGTCTGAACCTCAGACCACAGATGTACGTGTGAGCCTGGTAAACATGACAAAAGGTGGCTGTTCTGAGGCACAAAGCTTTAGACTGGTCTGTTACACAGCACTAGCTAACAATCTCACAGAAGAGTGCAAAAAGCAAGATACAGACAGGGCACATAGCATGTCAGTGTTGAGCGCAAAAAGCCCCACTAATATTGTGGTTTTTTATGGATGAACAGATGTACAGAACACATCTGAAAAAGTCCCCATGAAAGTCCTGAAAGCAGCTGTGTTAGCAGAAGAGGGCAAGAGGACTCAAAATACAGGAATGGGGTTATTTTTCATCCTACAAAAGTTTCCTGATTTACAATGGTTCAATCTACGATTTTTCAACTTTATGGTGATACAAAAGTGAGACGCACTTGGCATACTTCGGACTGAATTTTCTCTTTGCCTGGGTACTGATGTGTGCTGTGAGACTCCCTCGGGGTGCCGGGCCACAGTGGGGAGCTGCAGCTCCTGCTTGGCCACGCAATCCCGGCCAGCTTGCATGGGAAGGCTTCGTGTGAGACGGTTTTGCCCAGCTACAGGCTGACCTGTGTTCTGCACGTGTCCAAGGTAGAGACTAAGCTATGTTTGGCAGGTTCAATGCACTAAATGCATTTTCGATGTATTTTCAGCTTACAAGGGGTTTATTAGGACCTTATCCCACTCTAAGTCAAGGAGCATGTAGACCAGTGATGGTGAACCTTTTAGAGTTTTCAATGATGATAAATAGCCTGCTGCGGCACGCGTGCCATAGATTTACCACCCCTGCTCTATATACACCCTTTTTAATTACTTGATTTTTATTACTATGTACCTCCATTATCTATACAAAACATGAACCAGCTGATGTCAGTGGGCCCTGAATCTTGAGCATGGTCTGGTCATGCATGGAGGGGCTCACACGACCATCACCTCACAGCCAGGCAAAGAGAGGTAAGGCTCGGGTCACTTCTGGGCCCACCCCCACTGTCCCTGGGCTGCCAGTCCCTCAGGCACGCACAGGTCTGGGACCCAGCATCCTCCTGAGGCCACGGCTGTCTGTCTCACCTAAGGGAGCCCAGACGCACTGTGCCTCTCCACCTCCTCCTGCCAAAATCCGGGCCTTCTTCCCGGAGCAGCTTCCCAGCCCCTTGGCCTGAGCTAATCATGCTCCTGCAGCACGTAGGGCCTCCAGAAGGAATGCGGCCCTGGTGACACTTGACTTTGGCCCAGCAACACCCACTCCCAACTTCCGACCTCCAGAATGCTAAGAGAATACATCTGCATTGTTTTAAGACAGAAAATGAGTGATAATCTGTTACAGCCACCACAGGAACTAATAAATGACAGATGAGGAGTGGAGAGGGATTAATCACAAGTGCTCGACCGGAGACTTCCGGTCAGAGTACGGCAGGTCACCACCACTAACCCAAGGGGGAGTCAAGCCAAGTTCATTATGCTGTGACACTCAGGGTTTAAGCGCAGAACCCAAGTCCAGGTCAGGGCTGGAGGGGACTGCACGGGAGGCCCAGCCACAGAACACAGGACACGGCGGTGACAGAAGCCAAGACAAGGCAGTGCTTCTGGAAACAGGGAGTAGTCAGGTGGGCTAATGGCAGCTAGAACATCAAGATAACAGTGCCAGTGTAATTATCAGACCCAGCAACATGGAGGCCATGCAGAAGGGTGGCCCTGACGTGGCGGGTCTCCGTGGGGTATGCAGAGGAGTCCCCTGGAGCAGGTTGGGGAGGCACCATGTGTGGGAATAGGGGGCTGGGCACGGTTAGAGACACAATAGGGCTGAGGAAATCTTGGCAGGGCAGCGGTGGCACCTGAGGGTGGTGAGGGCCATGAGGAAGTGCAGACAGGAAGCTGTGGCCACCACTTTGCCCTAGGGAAGAAGCCATGGACACCCGCCCACGGCAAAGAGGACGAAGCGCTGATTCGACCACAGCAGATCAGGGAGTTCCCTGTTGCAATTTTGTTTGTTTTTGTTTTAGTGCATGTTTGCAGTACATACTGATTACATTCATCATGGAAAGTCCATACGCGTACAAAACACATCTTAATTCTTCTTATTCCTTTCCCTTCCTCTCCCTCCTCACTCCTTCCATCTCTGGATCCCTTCCCATTTGCAAAAACATCTATCTATCTCCCTGTTTCTTTTATCTTTGTTTTAATTATTTATACTTTGGACTTCACATATAAGAGAAGTTGTGCCACATTTAAGCTTGAGTGTCTGATTTAATTCACTTAACGTTCCATCTTCAGGTGCATCCATTTTCCTACAAATGACTCAAGTTCTTTATGACAGAATAGTACTGCACTGTGTATAAATACATTTTCTTTATCCATTCATCAGCTAATGGACATAGAGGCCGCTTCCAAGCTTTAGCTGTTATGAGTTGTGCTGCTACGTATAAACATGGATATGCACGTATCACCATGACATGATCTCTTTGACTCTTCCGGGAAGATGCGTAGAAGGGGGATTTCTAGTTCTAGCTTTTTGAGAAATTGCCATGCTGATTTTCATAGGGGTTCTACCAAGTTTACCCTGCTGTTGTTACTTCCTCAGTGAAATACACAGTAGGTCCTGAATTGGGCAGGAGTGAGAGGGTGGCTTCAGAGGGAGAGGAGAAGAGCATGTTTGGAAAGCGGGAATTTGAACCCACTGCAGAGCAGCGGGGCTCTCCAAGGTCTGGATCATTAGCTGTGCATGGCTGGCAGGATGCATGGCCTTCTCTAGCCACACAGGGGTGGTGTGATGGTGGAGGGGTGAGCCAGGGAGGGGCCGTGTCACACAGTGGAATGTGAAGAGAAGGCACGTGCCTCTACTACAAAGCACAGATTCACTGCCCCCATGTGCCTCAGAATATAAGTCATATCATGCAGACTCTACCTCAAAGTGAAGGCCGAAGTCCTTGGAACCAATCCCCTTAGCTGTCACCCCATCTTGTCACTCGCGGTCATGCTCTGTCACCAATGCTTGGCGCAGAGGAGGGACTCAATAAGCACTTCTGGAATGAATCAATCACACATCTCCCCTTCACAGAGGGCCCAGTCAACTCCTTGGTCTCAGGAGACTCAGCTCCCCTGGGTGGATGCCACACGATGGCCACCACTATTGACCCAGGCCTTCCAGCTCCTACCAGATGGTTCCAGTTGGCCGCCCCTCCCCAAACCATCTTTGTTTAAACTGTGACCCGGTTCAAGGGCCTAGGTGTTTGGAGCTCTTGACTGAAAAGCAAAGGTGGCAAAAAGCCAAAGATTATGGGGCCTACAAGAAGTTGGCAGAAAATTGACTGAAAAGCAAAGGTGGCAAAAAGCCAAAAATTATGGGGCCTACAAGAAGTTGGCAGAAATGAAATTCGGGGAAATCTTGGTAGTCAGAGTCCAGGCTTCATGCCAAAGCCTCCTTCCTGCACTGACACACAGCACAGAAGCTGGAAGGACAGGGAGGGAGAAGATACTGTGGGGACAGAAGACAGCGTTTCTACTGCTCAGAACACGTGCATACTGACCACACACTTCTTCACGTTCATTCTCACGCACCATATATTCTCACACACTCTTAAATGTACAAACACATACACTCTCTCTCAGAACAAACCCATACACTTTCCCTGGAGAAACCTGACTTAAGAAAAGGTAACCTGGGGGCTGGGGATTTAGCTCAGTGGTTACAGTGCTTGCCTGGCAAGCACAAGGTCCCGAGTTTGATCCCCGGCACCAAAAAAAAAAAAAAAAAAAAAAAAAGAAAAGGTAATCTGAAAGTCACTAGCTTGGAGTTGGTCTGGCCTGTCCTTAGTCCCTCTGTCCCTTCAGAGGCAGGAAGTGACTCTGGAGCAGGCATCTTATCAGTACAGCCCAGAAGCTTGGAAATGGCTTCTCTGGAAGCCAGCTGCACAAGACAAGGTCAACGCACCCACCGGACTTGATGGCAACTCCTGAAGAGTCCAAGCCAAGCCCAGGATCTGTCCTCTGGGAGTGCGGTCTGTGGGGGAACAGGGACCACAGTGCTGGCACAGTGTGAAAAGGTCCAGGACACTCAGAAGATGGTCAGAAGCATGTGACATCAGGGCTGGGTCTAAGGAATCCTCCAAGTGAGGCTTCTCCAAGTGCCACTGCAGGCAGGAAGGAGATCTGACCCACTTGGGAGGGTAAAGGGCAGAGACAAGGAGCAGGTTCCACAGGGTGTGGGCTGGCTACAAAGGGTCTTGAAGACGCACTTTCCCATGACTTTCTGGGGGCTCAAGACTCAGTGCAAGCCAGGCCTGGGTGCACATGAAGATAATTCCAGTACTCTGGAAGACTGAGGCAGGAAGATCACAACTTTGAGTCCATCCCAGGCAATTCAGCAGCTTGGCAAGACTCTATCTCAAAACAAAAAAATTTAAAAAGGGCTGAGGATATAGTACAGTGCGAAGGACCTGGGTTCAATCACTGGTGCTGAAAAAAGTAAAAAAAGATTCAGAGCAGAGGAAACTCCCCTGGCCTGGTGGGCCATGGAGGCAGAGTGGCATTTGCTATAGGTCCTGGCCCTGGCACCTCAGTGGGTCTCCTGTCATTGACCACTCCTAGGGGTGGCTAGCTTTCAAGGAAACACTGTCTTATGCTTCCAACCCACAAGGGCAGCTCCTCTAGGCCTCACAGCACAGAGGTGAGCAGTCTGGACACGCAGAGGGCAGAGAGACAAGGAAGGCAGCGGGGGGACCCTGATGCTTCCTCCTTGGAAAGGCTGCTCGGCAGGTGCCTGACCTCCACAGAGGAAGGGAGGGCATGAGTTCAGGCAGCCCTAACAGCAATCCCTCAGCCACAACCCACCAAGAGCCCTGGGTGGTGAGGGCCACTCCCAGGTGCCCTAAGGACCACACCAACAGTCTCAGATGTGGGACCAGGCCTCTGGCCTCCATGGTTCTTGTCCGTCCATAGCCCCAGCGCTGACTGTCTGTATGCTACACAGGGCTTGAGCAGAAAGGCAGGTCTCAGAGATCATTCTGGCTCCTCGGGACAGTAGCCGGCACACTGTAGGTATTTAGTAAATGATGAGTGAATGAATCCAAATAAACTCTTGGGCAGCTTAACTGAGGGCCCACTATGGGCAGACACTGTTCCTGGTGCTCAGACTGCAGCAACGAACAAAACCAGCAAGAAGGTCCCACTGGCCAGGCTGAGTCTGGTGGGCACCTCGACCCAGCACCTCCATCACACACAGCACCTGGCTCACCAGGAGGCGGGGGCCATGCAGCCTGTCGGACATGGGGCCAAGCTGGAGTTCTGTCACCCTGTTAGCACCCTTTGTCTTCAGCTCAGAGCTCAGTCATAATCCAGCACCGCAGGAAGCTCCCGCCACACATCTCTTGACATTCACCATCACTGCTATTATTGTCACCCCCTTGCTGTCCTCACTACCCCCTGCAGAGAACTGGGCATCTGGGGCTTACTACCCTCCTTCCACACACAATACTCCCAACTTAGAGAGGCCACTGCCAGACAACGCCAGCACCAGAACGGCATTATCTCACTCGCTCCTCAAACACCCAAGCCCAGACGGGCAGTACAGCCAGATCTGAACCAAGGCCGGCAGGGTGATGCCCATCGCCCTCCTCCCGCACTGCTGTTCCTCCCCTTCTGGTGATGGGGGAGCTGATGCCCCACTTGCTCAGGACCGAGGGCATTCCTGGGATTCAGGACGTTCAGTGTTAAAGCCACCACAGTCTCAGGCCAATGCCCGAGACCCTCCTCCTGGTGCTCTGCCAGGCCTCGCCTCCTGCCACCTAAGCCCACCCTGGCTTCAGCCCTCCAGTCACCCTGCTGCACCCTGTGTGGCTCGTAAGTGCCACTGCCACTGTTTTCAGACTGCAGGGTCACAGTCATGTCAAAACTCCGGTCCTAGGGCTCCCTGTGCCACAACAATCTGGTCCTGGGGCTCCCTGCTACTTAATCCTGCTTCCTGACCCCAAACACTTTAAGACCTCCTGAAGCAAAGGCTTGGGCCAGGCTTGAGACTCTGAGCTGCTAACAAGCCTGCAGGTGACACTACAGCCCAGAGGCTGTGTGACTGTCCTGAACCGCAAGCTCTCCCTGGCTCGTGACTTGCACCCTCTGTTTCTTCTGATGACCCTGACACCTGGTGCTGGGCCCACACACAGCAGTCGTTCACTAAGTGCTAACCATCGTGATCGAGAGCAGGGGCCCCACCCCCAGAAGAGACAACTGGAAATCTACGATGCCGACTGTTCAGTGCTTCTCAAAGCCTGTCACAGGCCAGCAGCCTTGGTGTCACCTGGGGTTTGTTAAGAGCACAGGGGCCCTAGATCTGCTGTATCAGGACATCTAGGAGGGTTCCGCAATCAGGATTCTAACAAGCTGTCCAGTGATGCTTTGATCAGACCAGCTCAAAGAAACATTAGTGCAGCAGAAGAATATTGGAACTAGTCAGGGCTGGGCTGGAATCCAGTTCAATTAACTTCTTCCAGCCTCAGTCTACACATCCCCTGAACAAGAATTATGAGCCCTGACCTCATTTAGTTGTTGTTATGATTATCTAAGGTCCACGTAAAAGTCCATGCCCAGAATCTGACACACAGAAGAAGCCCAAGGAAGGCTGCCCATTCTTTCCCAGTGGCACTATTATGACACCCATGAAGTTGGGAAAATTAAAGTTTCAGAGGATCAAGTGATACACACAAGGTCATTTGGAGGGCAAATGCCTGAAAGGCTGACAGTGCACAAACCTAGGGTCAGTCCAGAAGGAGAAATACGGGTGGAGGTGGAGAATGCTGGATTGACAAGCAGGGAGCCTCTACTTGGCCGCTACTCATGTGACCCCCACCAGCACCAAAGGTAAACGCCCGTCCTTGCAAGACACCACTTCCCTGGGACAGAGGCATCTCTTGTGATTTGCCCCTGGCTTCCACCGTAGGAGCCCCTCACCCTGAGTTCATTGTGCTATTCCCTCTGCTCAAGGCCTCAGCTCATGAAAGTTTGGTGAGCCAGGAAAACACAGCAAACAACGATGCGCTCTGAGCCCAACTCCGTGACTGGGGTGCATGAATGCCGAGTGATGGCTCTCAGTCCTCTCAAAGCTGGCTTCTTGGAGGGCACACACCAAGAGAGACAGTGCAGGGGAGGGAAACAGCCTCGAACTGGGAGTAGGGAGATGACAGCAAGCATTGCCACCAGCGGACGACATCTGCTTCCCAGTGACAGCTTACTCTAATCAGGCATTGTGCTAAGCACTTTTAGGTATTATGGGTTTTCCCTCATTTGGTCTTACCAGGCCCCTCAAAGTTTGGCACTATTACTACATCTATGGATTAGCCCCCCAAAAGCTCAGGTGTTCAGAGGTGGGGCTTTGGGAAGGTGACTGGATCGTGGGGGTGCTCCACTCAGCAGTGGATCGATCCATGGATGGATTCTCAGCTGAACGTGCTGTTACAAGACGGGGCTTTGCTGGAGGAGGCAGGTCATTAGGATGTGACCTAGAAAAGTGTATTCTTGTCCTCGGCTCCTTCTTTTTTCTCTGGTTCTTTCCCTTTCTCTCTATGCTTCTGGCCACCATGAAGCAGGCACATTTCCTCCGCCAGGCTCCTCCACCATGATGCCTCAGCTGACTTTGGACTGAAACTGTGAGCCAAAGTAAATCCTTCCTCATTTTAAGCTGTATATGTTGGGTACTTTGCCCCCACTTTTTAAAAAATTGACTAATATGCCTTATCAATGTTTTCTGGAATCCAGGGGCTGAAGATGTAGCTCAAGGGTAGAGCACTTGTCTAGCATGTGTAAGGCCCCTGGGTTAGATCCTCGGCACTGCCAAATAATAATAATTTCTGGAATCCAAAACCCTAAAAACAAAAGGTTGGTTTTGCTGTTATTCACCTATTGCACAGCTCAAATAAACTGATGCGATGTTGTTTACAGTCTCATCCCTTTTGTGATGACTCTTGATATGTTTTGATGCAGAAATACTGACATGTTTTATTACAAAGTGCTGCCCCAGACCCTACTGAGAGTGTCACACAATGTAAAATACGTGTCCCGCATTCTGGAAATGTCTGCATTCTGAAACACATTTGGCTCCAAGGCATTCAGAAAGAGGACTCTGGGTGCGTATGTTCCTACTTTACCACTGTGCTTCACAATGTCGAGTGACCCCTCGAGAAGCAGCAGAACTACCTTAAATTCAAGCAGCTGAACTCCAGGCCAGGGCTGTCATCCACGCTGCTTGCTTCTGCCACTTGGTCTTCTCCTCAACAGGATATCAGTGAATTTCAACGTCTGTTGGCTTGCATGTCTTCAAAGGAACCGCAGGGGAAAGTGTCACCGCTGCAGTGTGTGAGACCTGCCCACCTGCCGCCAGGCCCCTGAGGCGTGCTCCCAACAGCAATGTGGAAACTGCTCTAGGCAGGATCTGTAAGGTCCTATCTGGTTCCAACATGGTATGGTTGTCTTCTCCAAGGCAAAGAGCCTCTTCCATGAAGGAAGGACAGCTGGAAGGAACTTGAACCGGACCTTGACAGATGGGTAATCTTTTGATCTGCAGCAAGGATTCCAGAGCCAAATAGCTTGAGCAAAGATGGAAAGACAAGCAGGGGGGTCCAGGAGTCCAAACTGGCCAAGGGACGTGGGGGAAGAAAGGTGATGGGAGGACATGCTGGAAAGGCCGGCTGCTCTTCCCTCCCTACTGGAAGCCTGAAAATGCCTCCTAGCACGAGGCCAGGGGAAGAACTAGGCAGTCCCAGCCCCACTGTACACAGCCACAAGAAGTCAAGGTCCTTCCACTCTGACTGCCACGACCATGAGGCCCAATGCCTGGCTCAGGGCCATCAATCCGCCACCAAAGCATGTCTTTCAGCAGACAACAGGACAGAGTTTTGACGGCAGGACACTAGCCCAGGAAGGCCAAGACAGACAGGTGCTGATGGTCTCACTGGTGTCCTTCCCCTCCTTCTGGGGGCAGTCTGACTCCCAGGGATCTGCTGAGCCCCTGGAATGTCCCAAGAAGCCATTCCTAAACAGCAGGGCTGCCTGTTCACCTCACAGCAGAGACTCTGAGTTAAACCTTAGCCTGGTTTCCAAAGAAGATCCTCGGGTCACCAATGACTCCTCTCTCTGGAAAGACCACAGGGCATGAGCAAGATCAGGGATGGCCCAGGAGCCCAGGCCACCCTCAGTCAAGAAGCTGTGATGAAATCTACTCCCTTCCCTCAAACAGCAGGAATCGCAGCTATGGGCAAGGCAAGAACTTCACTCCCACTTAATCATCTAAATACATTTTGTAGCCAAACTCTGGCCCAGACAAGGGACCATTTCCCTACTGACACATCACCAAGAGGTAATTAAAATGTCTCAAAATCTTATGGAATCAGACAGCAATGATCCCTTAAGGGAGAAACTACCATGTGGGGCCTAATTGTTCTAAGCAAGCTCTGTAACTGAAGTCGCCTAAGAAGATTAACAAGCTGGGAAGGAGAGAAGCCAGCACTGCCAAGAGAGGAGCGGGGTGTCAGCGGGGCTGTCTGCATCGCTGAAATATGCAGGACTCATTTCTAGGTCCCTCGACCTCTTTTTTCCTAGCCAGGATAACCACCAGGACTTGGGGCTGAGGAAGTACCTCAGTGGTAGAGTGCTTGCCTAGCATAGGCGAGGCCATGGATTCCGCAAAGAGAGAATCGAGTGAACCCCGGACTCAGCCTGCCTGGCCCAGTCTACTATGCACCGAGGTTACAGGTCTGAACCCACTGGGCCCGCACAGCCAGACGCACGGAGCAGGTATCATCCTGCTACCTAACCAAGGGGGAAGGCAGGCTCAGAGAGGGTAAGCAACTGGCCCAGCATCACCCGGCCAGTTACCGAGTCCAGATGCCAGATTACCGTACTTCACACACGGCGGCGAACCTTGCCATCGCAGGGCTGCAGGGCGACCTTCCAGAGAAAGAGGACAACTGAGACTGTCCTCTCAGGAGCCAGGACTACCTGAGAGCCAACCAGAAGCCAACGGCAGCCCTCCCTCTTCCCCCCCCCCCGGGGGCACCTTAGCGCTAGGCCAGGGCACCTCAGGCTCCTCTGTGCCCACACAGCCCCTGGACCCCTTGCTGGGATGTGGACCATGACCGCACAGGGCCCACGCGCCTCTTGGGTCTCAGAGCTGTCCATGCAATGGGTCCAGGACCGCACCTCAGGTAGCGGGAGCCTAGACTTGGGTGGGACTTTCTCCCAGCCCCTCGAGCCCATGTGAGCACCCTCTTGCGGGCACAGCCGGGGCCTGGCGCAGAGCCGGCTACCACAGCATTTTGGTTTTTAAGACAGAGCGATCAAACGGTGGCTGTAGTGGGGTATGAGGCAGAAGGCCAATTTCTGGGTCCTGTTTCCGACTTGGCATCTGCCCTTCCCTTCCTTAGCCATCTCCTGGCAAATGTCTAAGCCAGCTTATTGAAGAAGTCAGGGTGGAGCAGTTCTCTGGGCAGGTGTCCTCTGCTTAGAGTCGCTGGTGCAGAGGGGCTTCCAGGTCCCTTCCCAGAGGAGCCAGCGCTGCGGAGGAGCGAGAAGGAGCGTGGGGAGCGGGTGAGTGCTCTGCTCACAATGCTCCCCAGCTCCCGCGTCGCTCGGAGAAAAGCCAAGGCCCGGGTGGTGGCCTGTGAGGACCTCAGGCTCTGGCCCCCTCGGCTTCTGCCCTGGAAGTCCCATCTCCGGAACACACTTAGCCAGCTTATTCAGTCTTATCTCGGATGCTGCCTTCTCAGGAGGGTCTCTCCAGGCCATCTCAGTAAACCCCGTTCACCTTTATGCTAGCGTCCCTAGCTGCTGCCACCACCCCATTCACAAAGCACCTGTTCCCTTTCTCCTTTTTACTCTTCCCATGGCACTTACTGCTGTAGGGCAACCTGTGCACTTCACTGAATGATCTTGCAGATTATCTGTCTCCCTGCCCCATCCCCAAAGAATGTGGCAAGGGTGTCTGTCTGCTTTGTTCGCTGATCTGTCCCCAGTGGCTAGCACTCAGCAAGTGCTCAGTGTCTCAGTGTCTGCGGGGTGAGTGACTGAATGAGGGGCCTGCCTACTACAGTGTCAGGCTTAGTGACGAGCAAGGTAATCTTCTGATCCGAATTCTAAAATGAGGACACTGAGGCTGAATTGCTTAGTGATTTGACCAAGGTCACAGAATCAAAAAGCACCAGGGCCAGGAATGAAGCCCTAGTCTGGCTGGTTCCAAAGAATGTGCTCTTTCCTGCCTGTGGCTGCCTTCGAGGTAACTAACTGGCTTAGCACGGCAAACATCCTTTAACTCAGGGACTTCACCAAGCCTGAACTTGTGCTAATGTTCCCAAGGGAGCCGAAGGGGGAGCCATCACACTCCAAGCCAGGAGGAAGCCTCTATCAGCCCCAGGGAGCCCCCATCAGCCAGAAGGGGAGGACCCACCTTCAAACACTTTTCTGAACCCTAAAGTACAACCCAACCATTCTAGTTTTGTCTCATCTTTTTCTTTGCTGTATTTTTTATCTTTCTGAGCAATCTCTTTGACCTTTTCAAGGCTAGGTAACCTTCTACCATTAACAGCTGCAGTTCACCACGTGTCTGTGCCACAAAACACTTCACACCCCGTGAGTTTCCCAAAACTGAGCTTCCGCACAGATGCGCGGACCACGACGCCCTGCTCATCCACCCCACGAACCCTGGTCACGACTGTGGCCTCCACCACATGAACCTGACCCTGGGAAGGGAGCCAAGCCTTGTGGGGACTCTGCAGGGAGTAAGATGGGCCCAGGCCACTGAAAGCCCATCCGCCTTCTCACCCGAGGGCCACCGCAGCTCGAGTCAATCACATTCACTCTCTTTTCTTCCCACTGTCTGAAGCTACCCTGTTTATTTATTTCTGTATTTGCTCGCCAGTTGTCTCCTCAGAGAAGGGCAAACGCAGGAGGCCAGGGGCTTGGTCAGCGCTGTTTGCCACTGTTCTGCGACTAGCACGGGGGGGGGCACCACATATCGGTGGAATGAGTGAATCACAGAGAGCAGAAAACAAGTGGATTTGGGAAGGGAAAAAAAACCAGGAGGCTCACAAACGAACCTATTTAATCCTTATATCAACCTGCACAAAAGAAGTCACTAGGCCACAGAGGCGGGAAGTGACAAAGTAGACACAGGACTGTCCAACTCCAAGAAGAGAGAAAATGCTGCTGGACATGGTGGTGCACACTGGTAATCTGGGAGCACTCTGGGAGGCTGAGGCAGGAGGATCACAAATTCCAGCCCAGCCTGGGCAACTTAGCAAGGTCCTCATTCAAAAAAAAAATAAAAATAAAAAAGGTGCTAAGGGTTTAGCTCAGTGTGAAGGCCCTGGGTTCAATCTTTAGTACAAAGAGAGAGGAAAAGAGAGAGACAGAGACAGAGACAGAGAAAGAGAGAGCAAGAGAGAAACAAGGACAGGTAGTGAACCTTCCAAGAAGGGTAAGGTCAAGTTGCCTTTGGAGCCCCAAGAACGAACACTTTTCTCTTGAATACAGATTTAAATGAGATGAGTCAACATTTTCTACCAACCTGAGCCCAAGCAGGGGCTGCACTTCCTCAGGAGGACCTGTCCATGTTATTGCCCCTGGCAGTATTGTGGTCCCTACCCAAGAAAACACCTGCCCAAGGTAGGGGGTATCACGATCTCTGATTCTAAATTATACTACAAAACTACAGTGATAAACAATGGCACTGGCAAAAAAACAGACCCGAGGATCAATGGAACAGAATAGAAGATGCAGAAACAACTCCAAGCACACTCAGCAGCCTTATCTTTGACAAAGGGGCCAAACACCTTCACTGGAAAAAGATAAGACTCTTTAATAAATGGTGCTGGCAAAACTGGCTTTCCACATGCTGAAGATTAAATCTAGACCCATGTTTCTCAATATGCACTAAACTAAAATCAAAATGGATCAAAGATCTAAATATTAAAACAGAAACAACCTGTTGGAAGATAGAACAGGTAAAACTCCTGAAGACATAGTGTAGGCAAAGACTTTATGAACAAAACCCTGATCGTACAGGAAATATTACAAAGAATCAACAACGGGGATCACATCAAACTAAAAAGCTTCTGCACAGCGAAAGAAACCACCAACAGACTGAAGAGACAACCCACAGAATGGGGAAAAAATTTTTACCAGCTACTCCTCAGACAAAAGACTAATATCTAGAATATACAAAGAACTTAAAAAAAATCAGACCCCAAAATTAAAGACCCAGTCCAAAAATGGGCATCTGAAATGAAGAGACACTTCTCAGATGAAAAAGTGCAAACAGAAAATAAATACATGAAAAAGTGTTCAATGTCACTGGTCTTTGGAGAGATGCAAATTAAAACAATGCTGAGATTCCATCTCACTCCAGAAATAATGCCTATTATCAAGAAATCAACCAGTAACAAATGCTGGTGAGGCTCTGGGGAAAAAGAAACTCTTCTCCATTGTTGGTGGGAGTGTAAATTGGTACAACCACTATGGAAAGCAGTATGGAGATTCTTCAAAAAACTAAAACTAGGGCTAGGAGTTTAGCTCAGGGGTAAAGCACTTGCCTAGCAAGCACAAGGCCCTGAGTTCGGTCCCCAGCAGCAGCAACAACAACAACAACAAAAACTAAAACTAGAGGTTCCATTTGACCCATTTGACCCATTTGACCTGGGTTCCATGCTCCTTCTAGGCATCTTCCCGAAAGAGTTAAAAGCATCATACCACAGTGATATATGTACACCCATGTTTACAGCAGCACAATTTATAACAGCTAAATCTTGGAAACAGCCATATGTCTATCAATAGATGAATAGATAAAGAAAATGTGGTATTTATATACAATGGAGTACTACTGTGTCATAAAAAAGGATAAATTTGAGACATTTTTAAATAAATGGATGTATCTCGAGACCATAATTTTAAGTGAAATAAATCAGACACGCAAGTTTAAATATCATTGTTTTGCTTGTGTGAGAAACCCAAAGGGTAAATAAGGAGCAAAGTGGAGGATATTGGGAAGTAGGAAGAACATATTCAAATGGGAAGGGGAACAAGGGAGGGGGGAGGAGCAAGGGGAAGGAAGGAAGGAAGGAAGGGAAAGGGGCTTAAAAATATGGAAGAAAAAATGGAAACAAAACTTCTGTAAATGGGGAGGAAGAGAGGTTAAAGGGAGGGCAATGAGAAAAAAAAAAAAGAAGAATTAAGATATATTATGTACAAGTACAAATTCCCCATGATGAATGTGATCATTATGTATGGCAAACATGTACTAATAAAAAAAAGAAAGAAAGAAAGAAAGAAAGAAAACACCTGCCTAAAGCAAGATCCCACAGCTGAGGGTGTGCAAAACCAAGTTCTTATTTCAAGGCACTAATACCATAGAAGACACAAACCATCCTTGAAAAGAACATGCGACACCCCTCTCCAACTCTTGGGAGTTTGAGGTTAGGAGACTGAAAATAGTTGGGATGTCCTTTCTGGAATGAGCAGCGCCACTCATTCATTCATTTATTCTTTCATTCATTTGTTCGGCCCACATGTCTCAAGCAGCTTTGAGAACCCAGAAATGAGGCAGGACAAAAACCTCTGCCCTCCTGCCAGTCTACTGGTGCCTGTGGTTTTGGCGGGTACTGAAAGACAAGCAAATATTAACAATACTTGCTTCCAAAACAAATAAGGCCACGTGGAGCTGCGCTCTGGAGTGGGATTTCGGGCTCCAATTTGGATTCGATTGGTTGGAAGAACCAATTCGGACAAGCAGGGTCATGGATCAACTCCAGGCCTCAGGCTCCTACTCCAATGCCCAGCTCCTCTGGGCACCCAGCCCCTCACCCACCCAACTCCATTTCCCAACAGTCTTCAACACATTCTCACTTCTGTCCACAATATTCTCTCTCCTGACTCTATTTCCCCTGGGTTCCCAACCTGAACCTCTCCAGGTCTGCAGCCCCGACATCCTACTGTCTGAACCCCAGGACTTGCACCCCAACCTGCCACCATCCCCCTTACACTCCAAGTCTGAGCTCCCTTCCACCCGAGGCCCTTGAACGCCATATGTTTACAACAGCCCCGATCGCAGGACCCTGAGCACCCCCACACACACACTGGTGGCCCCTGGTACGCTCATTCTGCGGTCCTGAGGGCGCCCCCCCGACATCCCCTCCAACTTCTCAGTAGCCCCAGGCCGGAGCTGGCCTCCTGGGCTCCGGATGCTCGGCGACTCCTTGAGCCCCTGACCGCGGACGCCACAGAAGCCCGCCCTGCGCGCCTGGACTCCGGGACGCCAGCGCGACCCTCGGCCCGGGCCCCCACCCCGCGCGGCCGCGGGGACCCCGAGCTCCCCGAGGGCCCGGCCCGCGCCCCGCGCCCCGCAGCCGGCCGGCGGAGGCCGCGCGTACCGTTGGCGATGAGCTTGGCCGACAGCTGCTTGACGAGCTCGGGGATCCGCTCCCACTGGCACTCGGAGCGGCAGCGCTCGATCTCCGTCTCCAGCCGCGAGCCCGCCTTCCTGGTCGCCATGGCGGCCCGGCTGGCCGGCGCGCAGCCCCCAGGCCCGGCAAGGCCCCGCAAGGCCCCGCAGGCCCCGCGCCCGCCGCCGCCACCGCCCCTCGCCGCCTCCCGCCGCCGCCGCCGCCGCCGCCGCGGCTCGGGCTCCGGCTCGCGGCGTAACGGGAGCGCCGGCCGCGAAGGGCGGGGAGGCGGGCGGCGGGCGCGGCGGGGCCCCGGGCGCCGCGAGGAGCGGCCCCTGCCGGCCAGGGCCGGAGCCGCAGCGGGCCCGGGGCCGGGGCCGGGGCCGGCGGGACGCGGCCGCGCGGAGGCCCCGGGGGAAGCGAGGCTGGAGGCGGGCGGGGCGGGATGCCGGAGATGGGGGTCGCGAGCGGCCGCGGGAGGCTGCGCCCCGGCGCCAGGAACCGGACCACGCGGGGCACCGACCTGGGAAGGTCACCGGCCCGCAGCCCCGGGGGTCCCGGGGCCTGGCCCGAGGGCGCCTGGGGGGAGGGCTGCCGGGGCGGGTCCCGCCGGCCCGGGCCGCCTGCGGGTCCCTCGGGGCCTTTGCTGGCCTGGGCCCGGGTCGGGCGCCCTCTGCCCCGCAGCCTCAGCCCTCATCCCGCCAGAGGGCGGAGGCTCCTCCGTGCCCGGCCCAAGCGCCTGTCTGAACCGAGCCGGGCAGGGCCGGCCCTGGCCCTCGCCCTCAGAGGACGGCGCAGTCTCCAGTGGGGTCTTTGGCTTGGCCCTGTGGACTGAGCCTGGGCCAGGCGTCTGAATTGTGCCTTCTCTCCGCTGTGCAGTTATTCAACAGCTCTATATTGACCACCTGCCATGCGCTAGGAAGGGGTGCTGGGGATGTGGCCCTAAACTAAAACGACGAGATTTGGTGAAGTCTATATTCCCAATCTGGTCAATGAAGACTTAGGCAAAATAAAGGAGTAAATTAGAAGGCTAAAAGGTTATTTGAAGAAACAGCAGGATTGGATGAAGAAGATTCAGAGTTGAGGGGGTGGGTGGTTGTAATTTTTAATGGGCTGGCCAACGATGGCTATGCTGAGGTAATGTGGGACAAAGAGTTGAAGGAGAACAAGAGCCATGAGGCTGTTTGGGGAGCGTTTCAGGCAAAGGGTGGCCAAGTGCAAAGGCTCTGGGGTTAGAGCCTATGTGGTGAGTTGTAGACACAGCTGAGGCCAGAAGGGTTGGAGTGGAGCCCAGGAGAGGGAGCAGAACAGATGAGCTCAGAGAGGAGGGGGTAGAAGTTGTAGTTGGTGTTGTGCCTTGTGGCTTTCGCCCTGGAGAGATGGGAGGCACCTATGCAGGGTTTATTGACAGGGGTATCATGATCTGGCATGCGTCTTAGCAATGGCATTCTGGCTGCCATGTTGAGAGTACTGCCAGTGGTTCAGGTTGGAGATGGTGCTGGCTGGACCAGGGAGGTAGCCGTGGCCATGGCAAAGGACACTTGACTCTGGGTACTGCATTTGAGAATGAGGCAGACCAGTGTGTGGCCCACCTCCTATCCCAAGGTGGCATGAGGACACCATCACCATCCTTCTTGTGCGCCTTCTCCAGCTTTCAAGCACTCCCACACAGCTCCACCTTCCCTCCCTTCCACAACCCTGTGGTTTATGAAGCACCGACGCTGCAAGCCTCAGTTTACCAACAAGGAAGCCAAACTAGTGAGCAATGAGAGGAGGGAGGTAGGAAATGGTTTCTGATGTGTCCAGCACAACCTTCGGCACCCCAAGCCCCTTGGAGGGGATGGCAGTTGAGTGGATGGTCTCAGGCACCGAGGACTGCCCAGGGACAGGGAAATGGGGTATCAGGCTCTCCCCAGGGCATCCTCTGGCACCCTGTCCCTGTCCTTCCACTAAGGGAACAGGGAAGGAAGCACAGGAAGCACCCTCCCCGCCACCCCATGTTTTCCCCCTCTAACCAGGAGGCAAATTCCTGTGCACTCTTCTCAGGCCAAAGGTCACCAAGACACCTTGCCAACCTCTGATGGCCTCGATGTGATCCCTCAGAGCAGGCCGTGTCCCTCTGTGACCGCACTCCTAACAAGGAACACTGTCACCATGACCAGCATGAGGACCCTTCAGTCGCCACGGCGTAAAGCAAAGCATGAGTGCCGTCCTCTGCTGCCCTTGCTGATAAGTTGTCTCCATGGGGCCGGGGCTGCCTTCTCAGTGGCACTGAATTGCCCGGTGCCCTCACCTCTTGGCAGAGTGCAGCCATCAGAACCATGTTCACACAAGGACTGGGCCCTCCTACAGCCCTGTATCCCTCACACCCAGCACGCAGCCTGGCCAGGACAGGAGCCTGGTGGATGGATGAGTGAGGCTGGAGATCTCCAGGGCTGAGAATCAGCACCGTCAGTACAGATGCCTGCGCCTTGCTGTGGAGTGGGTGTAGTTTGAGCACATCCCCCAGGGGTTCTTGTGTGAGGAGCTCAGCCCCTAGTGTGGTGAGCTGAGGGGTGACCTTTTAAGAGGTAGGGTCTTGTAGGGGTTGTCAGGTCACTGGGGCATCTGCCCTAGGAAATGCCAAAGGTTGCTGTCTGGTATCCCCAAGTTCTTGTGAGAGAAGCTATTTGTTTTAAAAGCAGCCCACTCCCTGACTCGCTCTGCCTTCCTGTTTGGCGACGGAAACTCTCCCTCTCGCCATACATCATGAGATCCTCACCACAGCCATGCTGATGCTGGTGCCATGCTCTTAAATGCTCAGAACTAGGAGCTAAATAAACCTTTTTTAAAAAAATAAAGTGAGCCTGCCTCAGGTATTTCATTATAGTAATGAAAAACAGACTCACACAGGACTGCAGTGCAGAATTCCACTGTGACTGCAGGCTGATGCTCACCAGGGTGCTCTTCAGTCCATTTGCTTGCGTGCCAAGGTGACCGGGTTGAGGGCTTGGGAGCAGAGGCTGACAAAGATTGTCAGCTTGACCCAGAGGGGAGAAAGAACCTCCTAGATCTTCATGGATGAAGGCCAAGGGCCAGGCTGTGTGATCTCCGGGTTGATCCCCCTTCCTTTGGTCCTGACCCATAGTGGATGCCACACCGGCCTAGAGAGACACGAGTGATCTGTGAGGAGAAAGTTCCTGAATGATTTCCCAGCGAGTTTAAGTGTAGGTGGCATGCAAGCACATTGAGGACCAGGAAGAAGTTAGTCATATTAATAATAGTAATTAGCCAACGTCTTTTTCTCCAGGCGTTCAAGTATTACAGGTGTGGCAGGATGTGAACAGCCATAGCCTGTAGGTGAAATGTGGTCCTGAGGCCTGGCCGGGCCTGGCAGGCCAGAGGCCAAATGGAAGAGGCTGGGAAGGAAGCCCAAGTCCAGGCCTGGTCCCTGGGGAAAGCTAGTTGCCAGGAGATGTGCTGTGGGTTCAGACCAGAGGTCTGATGGGGAGCTAGGAACTTCCAGACCTGCAAAGCCCAGACTCCCTACGCAGCCAGCGCAGGGGAAGAGGCAAGCAGAGCAGGAAGGGGGGAGACAGAGACAGAGAGAAGGAGATTGATTGACTGTGGGCCTGCATGGAATGGAGGGAAGAAAAAACTGCTTGTGAGAAGAGAGATCAGGGACTTTGCGCTTGCTCCTCCCAGCCTGGCCCGGCCTGGCCCACCCTTCCCCAGGTGCCCACGAGGCCCTCCTCAATGCCTCGATGTCCACACCCCAAGGTCACGACTTCAGACAGGCCTTCCCTGACTGCTCAACCCAAACTTGCTCCCACAATCCCCTTCATCCTCTCCCTAGCCCTAGGACAGTTTTCCTCACTGCCTGACCTGTTTATTGCTTTCCTGTGGCTTGTCTGTCTCTCCACACTAGAGCTCAAGTGCCACGAGGGCAGGGATTTTCACGTGGGTTTGTTCACTGCTGCATCCCCATGGTGAGCACATAGATCACATCAAGGGACAGCGGTGGCCAGGTGGGGCTGGCCAGGTGCACTCCAGACCTGAGCATCCGGTGGACACGCCCAAAGGGAAGTGGGATGCCCTCTATGAAACTGGGGGCTTCGGCTTCCAGGGGGGATTGAAAGCCCAGACATAAGTGCTGAGGGGCTTTAGAGAGCTTCTGACCTTTGACAGCAGGTCTGTCCTCCGGCTGCCAAAGCCTGGAGCCCCTCTGGGGCCTGGGAGATGTCATCCTCTGGCAGCTGGTGCTGTGGGCGGTCGCTGGAGCAGTGCTGGCGGGGAACCTGGAAACCACGCCACGGCTCGCAGGTCTGGGGCGTGAGTAAGGAAAGCTGCGGTGCCTTGGGCTGGCTTTTAATTATGCAATATCTGATGCAGACAGAGATACATGTAATCAAGGGAAGCCTATATAATAAAGCAATAAGATGAACACCAGTGAGACTACTGATTACCCCAGAGTTAAATACCTCTTGATTTTGTGTTTACTACACCCTTGCTTTGTTTTTAGACATTTCATCACTAAACTTGCTTTCTGCCACTTCTTATATGTGTGTAGTATGTAATCCTACACGTGGTATTGTTTGGTTTCGCTTGTTTTTGAGCTTTCTAAAAATGGTGTGCTGCTCTGCAGCTCGCTTTTTCACTCATTTTGTTCCTGAATTCATTCTTTTATTGCACATAGTGGCTCCTCCTTTTCTCTGCTGTATAAGATTCCATGATGTGTCTCAGTCATGCATGCATTAACCATCCTGCAGCTTTAGCAAATGGCCAGGGCCCAGTTTGCTACTATGAACAAGGCTGCTATTCGTAAGAGCTAGATTGTGCTGTTGTTATTGCTTTTTGCAGCACTGGGGATGTAACTCGGGGCCTCACACATGCTAGGCAAGCACTCTACCCCCAGCTACATTCCCATCCCTTTTTTTAAATTTTCCTTTTGAGACTGAGTCTCAGCAAGTTTCCCAGGCTGACCTCACACTTGCAATCTTTCTGTTTCATTCTCTTGTGTAACTGGGATTACAGGTGTCCACTACACCCAGCTGTGCTGTTGTCTTAAGCTGGGTTTCTGAGGATGACGTCAAGAAGGCCCTGTGTGCCTGCCCCTGCAGCGCCCTAGAGCTCCCTGGCTTTCTTCCCACAGGCCACGTCAGCTGTCCGAAGCACGGTTCCTACTGCAGAGACGAGTCAGTGGGAGTGTGGAAGCTGGTGTTTCTAACTTGCCTTCTGCTGCCATCTGCCAGCCATACCCAGAGGTCAGGAGTGGTAGCTGCTCAGGGGGCGTCCAGCACGGCATCACCGCATGTGAAAACCACAGCTGGAGGGGGGCCTTCAGCGCTGAGTCTAAAATGTGTTCCGGCTGCTCTAGGGTGCCTCACCTGCTCCCACTAATGAAGCGCCCAGAGACCACTGTATAAACCCCATCGACGGAAACTATCGTTTCTCATGCCCTGGCTGAGGATGCCCGCCGAGCTGCAGTCTCCTTAGCTGAAATCGTCTGTGCTTGGTGGGGCTGGGCTTGGAGCTAGAGAGCAGAGAGCCCCAGAGGATCACCATGTTGGTCCCATTGCTGCGCCAAGGTTGTCAGTCTGTGTCCCAGTCTGTGTCATTCTGCCCAGGAGGAGGCTCTGAGAATTTTCACCTCCCACCTCCATCCATGCCAACCTCATGCTGGCTGTGGACACTGCTGCAGTCAAGGTGATTTGGGTTTAGGCCTGTGAGATAGGAATCCTTGTGGAACAGGAATCCTCGTGTTTTTTTTTTTTTCACACTCAGAGTCCTGGAGACATTTTCCTGTTACTCCACACCCTACTTATCCTCCCTCACATGGAAAGGCAAAGAGGGGCCTTGTCATAAAATTCCCAACTATGTGTACAAATGAGCATCTAAGTAAAGGTCAGAAACTGTTCAGATAGAGGAGAAAATACTGTCTTGCCAACAAGGAGGGGACTGCTTCTAGGAAGGACACGAGACTGGTTTCCTAGAGACCAGAGACAGAAGAAACCCTATGGAGTAGTCTGATTTAAATGATGATATTGGAACTGGAGTTGTAGCTCAGTGGTAGAGTGTGTGCTTGGCATGCACAAGGGCCCTCCCTGGGTGTGACCCCCAGTGTGCACACACACACACACACACACATGCAAGAGACTGATTCACACATCTGGTGTTTGAGAGACAAATCAGGAACCCGGGATGCACAAGGGCCAGGCAGTTGTTCCTTGGGAGTTGTAGTAGAAAACAGTTTTGAAATTCTTGCCTCAAACACTTTGCCACTAAAAAGAAGTGAGGTCTGGTTTCACGCAGAGACTGCGCGACCCAGACTGCTTTTGTTGGGTACTGTGAGCGACCTTCCCCTGCCCCAGGTTGCCAGCACGCAAGGTTCCCACAGTTCAATTCAATAAGCAGTTATTCAGAACCTAGAGTGTGCCAGACACAGCCTTAGGCTCTGGAGATACAACACTGTATAGGGTGTGACACCATCCCTTAAAGAACTCCTCATCTGGGCACGAGAGGGAGCCAGATGTGGCGGCACATACCTGTAATCCCAGCACTCTGGCAGGCTGAGGCAGGAGGATGGAAAGTTTGAGCCAAGTTTGGGAAACTTAGTGACTTAGAGAGACACTTGTCTCAAAATAAAAAAGGTCTGGGGTTGTAGCTCAATGCAAAGGCCCCAGTTCAATTTCTTGTACCATATGCACACATGCATGCACGCACACACGCACATGCATGCACGCACGGGAAGAAGAAGTGAACCACAGCTCTGCAGTTACAGTAACACCAGGGATGGACGGGGAGGGGGACTAGGATGTTTCCTGAGAGAGGTGACCCCTGGAAGAGGCTCTCAGGTCCAGACTCCTCGCCAGCGCTCACCATCTAACAGAGTGGCTTGAGTTTACAAAAACTCGACTCGAGGTCAGGCCTCATTCAGCCCCAGATTATCCCCTGGCGCCAGGTGAGAACAACCGCACAGCCTCGGCCCTTTCCTGCCCCGCAGCACCTGATGTCGGTCGGGACAGATGCGGAGGAAGCTGGGTCCGGCTGGCCACGCCGAGAAGCACACAAGGACCTCTGATTGTCCTTCAACCCCAAACCCAGCCCTTGAGGGGTTAGAACCACGCCGAACACGCGGACCTTTCCCGAGGACCACGCTGGGAAGGAGGAGGTCGGTCAGGTGCCGCCAGCATCCTGGGGTACGGTGAGGCAGCCAGTCCAGCCCTGGGCGTCTCCCACCTTCCATCCTGCCAAAGGCGGGGCTGGCGAACATCAGGAAACCCAGGTCTTCTCTCCATTCCTGGGATGTGGGCTCTCTCACCAAGTGGAGGAACTCATGCTGCAGTTCCCATTCTGAGACTCAGGCGGCAGATACAGGAAATAAATTTAAAAATTTAAAAAGGCGCGTGACAATGAACTCGGAGGCAGGGGACCTGGGTTTGATTTTGATGTCTGTAACTGACCGTGTGATGTCTGTGTGACCGTGTGAAAGTCACATTCCCTCTCAGATGTCCGGTGATTAACTCCCCAGTTAAACTGACGGGAGGGGATGACTTCGGGAGCGAGCAATTCACTCACTAAGGAGAAAGCCAACATTTGTTAAAATACACGATTGAAATAAGTGGGAAGGAAGGAAGGAAGGGGAAAGATGAAGTCACCCGCCGGGTCCCAGCAACGAAGAGCACGTGGGCTGGCAGAAAGGAACATTCGGTCCTTTGTGAGGAAGCGGAATTTCCTTCCGAGGGGTCCGAGGTTTGAAGAAGCCTTCGGGGCCTGCGGAGCTGCAGAACAACTCCACCCGCCTTCCCGAGAGCCGACGGAGTGGGCAGCCCGGCGGCGGCAGCCAATGAGAGAGTCTCCCGATGAGGTCACGGAGTTCCTGGGCGCTTCATTGGTGGCTCCTCCGCGGGGGGCGGGGGGTGGGCGGTGCGCCGGGGCGGAGCCAGGGCTGGGAATTGGGTCCCTGTTTTCTCCCGGCGTTGCTGTACTGGGAACAGCGAGGGACGCGATGAGTCAGGACGAGACGTCTCCTCTTTCAGAGAGGAGTGAAAATGCCCAGAAGAAAGAGCTGTTCATCAAGACACTAGGTTTACTTTGAGGGAACCTCTATTTTCTTTAGTGAAAGTGGAGGGTCGGTTTATTTTGTTTTGATCCAAACACACTAATTCGTGAATCGCGTAGCCATTTAAAGACATCGAGTAACCACCATGGCTTTGGTCACCTTTTACTGTCTCATAGAGACCCCAGATGACTTTCCCAGGCTACATGGTCCGCAGGTGGGACACAGGGACAGTGACCCTGAGCTCTCAGGCTTCTCTGCATCCCCAGAGGACTCGCGCTGGTAACCTTAGTCGTCCCCCACGACTGTCCCCACAATAGGGCTGGAAAATCCTCCTGGGCCTCATTGCCTCAGGTGGCGAGCTTTTAATAAATCAGTTTCGTACTTAAAACACTGCCCCGAAGAGTCGTGCTCCACAGAAAGCGCGGATAGCAAGATCTATTCTGGGAAAGTCCCTTTAGCTGAAGGGGCATGGCAGGCATCACGGCCTGGCCTCCATGCTAATGTCTTTTTAAGGGTAAATCTAGGACCTGGTGTGACAGCCCCGCGTTTTGCTGCATCCGAGGCAGCCAACCCAGGTCCAGATGAAACAGTCCTAGCACTGTGTGCAGACTGAGGAACTGGACAGCCCGTGGCTGTCGGATGCCCGCGCTGGCCAGGGAAAGCAGGCAGCAAAAAGGGCAGAGCTAGATCCCCTGATTGTGGGAGGCCAAATGGCCTTTCGTCATGTTCTGTGGCCTCCTAAGATCTTGGTCTCCTTTTCTATGAGGACCTGATGAGGCGGAATCCTCCTCCCAAGCACACACTGTGCTCCCTGAGGTGACAGTAAGGGCCTGGAGAAAGTGGTGCCAGGTCATTGCCCAGAAATCAGCTATGGCAGTGTGGCGACCACATTGTGCTCTGTAGGCACCCAGGCCACAGCCATTCTGGAAGCTGTGTGGGCAGGGGAGCCTATGCACCCGTGAGTCCATGCCAGCAGCAGAAGCAGTGCTTTTCCTTCTTGCCAGGCCATCCCCAGGAGGATATCCAGTCCCTGTCACCAGCTGCCCACTTTCCCAGGTTGGGCCCCTTCCTCCCAGAGCTCCTGTGACTAATTCTGATTCTACCCAGATTGGCCAGCATGCATGATTCTGTGGCTTCCTGCAGCCAGACATGTACCTGCTGGACAAGAAGGGGGCATGGGTGCCCAGCTAGAGGAAATGGCAGTGCCTGAGGCAGGCTGAAGGGACAAGGTGCCAAGGCACAGCTTTCCTTCAGGCTGAGTCGGCAGAGGGAAGCGAGTCGTTAGCGGGTCAGGGTAGGCATCCTGTAGTCCTGCAAGAGTGACGGTGTCACGGGGCCCTGAATGGGCTGGAGGGTTTCCTGCACGTCTGCTTGCTTTCCTCTCTGGGCTTTTTACTCAAGACAATCAGGCTTGTTCTTTCCGTGGTCAGGGAGGTTAGGCAAAGGAGAGGAAGTAGGCAGGGTTGCTTAAGGAAGCCTGCAGGCACATCGCCTCCTCCTGCATGAAAGCTGTTTAAAGGCTCCCTAACTTCTGTGTCCCTCTTGGTACTGGGACTGGAACCCAGGACTTCAGGTATGCTGGGCAAGGGCTCTACCACGAGCTACTCTTCTAGTCCTTTTTATTTTTTATTTTGAGATAAGAGTCTCACTAAGTTGCTTAGGCTGACCATGGACTTGCAACTCTCCTGCCTCAGCCTCCAGAGTATCTAGCATTGCAGGTGTGCGCCACCATGCCCACCTTCAAGAATATTTTAACTATGGTCCTAACCCCGGGGTGGCTTGGGTTTGCCTGGGATTGGGATGAGTCTGTTGATCAGTTTGGGAATATTGAGCCTCATCCTGTCTGTGTCTCCCTGGCCCATGTCTCTGCAGTTAGCATCACTTGAAAGAGGCCACAGTGCCAGACAAATGGGTTCCTCTTCTCTCTCAGCATTTGGTTCCTACAACCAGAGCTCTTTGCTCCCAGGGCCCCTTGGGGATCAGGGACTGTCTGTCGCCTGATTGCAGAAGTCCCAGGCCCTATGTTGGCTGCAATTTCCCAGCTGCATCCTCACCAGGACCTGAGAAGGAAATACTTTCAACGGAGGCCTCAGAAACCCTCCCACACAAACAAAACCACTTCTGGGCCCTCTTTCACAAGGGTGGAGGGCTCAAAACTTTGTGATATAAACGATCAAGTCATCCAGACAAACAGTATCTCGGGATCTGTTGACGAACACCACCCCAGAGCCTTGCCCTTCCTAGCAACATCTTCCCCACCCTTAGAGACTGGGCAGGGGCCTTCGGATGTGACAAAATGGTTAAGATGATATCTGAAGCCGCTATCTGAATGGGACACCTAGTGAATGATTTTTACATCCATCAGATTTGGAGAAGAGTAAAGCACATGACTGAAACCAAGGGAGACCACAGAACTGTCCAGAACCCAGACTAGGCAGAGAGATGCTGGCCCCAGGGCTGTGTGCACTGAGAAGAGGAGCAAGACCGCGTGGAAACCCATCTCTGTTTTCCTGCTCAGATGAACAGAGATCTTTACATCTCCTCGTTCTTTATCCAGCCCTGTGTGTTGAGTACAGTGCATCTCACACAGAGGGCCTGCTCAGACTGGGCCTGCACACAGATTCAGTTCCACGGAGCGCTCCTCCTGCTGGGCCCATGTGCCCCGATGGCCCGCATGGGGGAGCACACACAGCTGAACTTTCCACCGTCCCCTCCAGCACCCTGTGGTCATCTGCATTGAAATTTTCCTCTGGAGCTGGTCTGCTCTTACCATTCATCATGCTCAGGTGGGACCAACTCCATTACCAGCCCTTCAGGGAGTGTTTGGAGCAGCCTGAAAGAAACCGGTGCTGCAGACCTGTTGTACAGATGTTCTTCCTGAGGTTGCCCCGCCCCTTCGGGGTGCATAGCTGAGAACTGAGTACTCTGCTGGTGGGACCAGGCCTGTGTTGTCCTTTCCAAAGTCAGTATGAAATAGTACGATCATGCAGAAAGCCATAAAGAATACTACAATAAACACCTGAGCTGAAGATTTTGACTTAAGCCCACCAGGTCCCCTTCTCGTCCCAACAATAACCACACTCCAGGGGTCGGGCTCCTGCCCAGGCCCATGACGTCCCCATCTGCCCACACCTCCCACAAGGCCACCTTGCGCGGCCTCAGCAGGCTGGGGTGGTACTTCTGGCTCAGGCTTCCCATCAGAGTACATAGTGAGTCTCTAGCTCAGACCCCCATATGTGTAATCTTTTTATAGCTACTGTAACTTTAACTACCTGAATTACTAGACACTTTATATAGACTTTACAGAATAAAGAATCACCCCAGGAACTGTTCCAGCCTTCTGAAGCCTGAGGGCCTGTTACTGGGAGTGACTGCAGGATAACCATAATATTGTTCCTATTTTACAGATAAGCAAACGGAGGCCCAGGAAGGTTCGACTCTCCAGTGGCCAGAACTCAGCTAATGCTGAGGGGGACCATCAAACTTGCTGAGAAGGCAGGACTTGGAGAAAGAATTTCCCCCCCGACCTTCCACCTACCACTGGCTGATTCTTTCTTCTCGCCAGGCCGGCCTGGCCATTGTTTTGATTGTTTCTTAGCCTCTCATGGTTAAATTGTTTGATGGAGGGACCCTGGCTGGCCTTAATCTGTGTTTCCTCTGAGTCCTTGATGCCCATATCAGTATCAGCTGCAGCCTTAAACTGCCACAGGGCACAATTTAGAAAGTACTGACTGGTGGTTTTGTCCAGCCATATCATTGGTGACTATGTACCATAATGTTCTAGAAATGTCTATGGATGCTTGGTAGACATTATCTTACAAAAACGAGATTCTTGGGGTAGGGCATTTAGCTCAAGTAGGAAAGCGCTTGCCTAGCAAGCACAAGCCCCCGAGTTCAATCCCCAGGACCTCCCCCCAGCCCCCGCAGTGAGATTCTTGAACCAACATGGGCATGCAGCTCAGCATTCTTTATCACCCAACATTCTCCAAGGCAAACATGTAATAGGGGCATCAGCAAGCCAGAGCTATCCCTACATGGCAGCTTAGCCCACGGCCTGTGGTATTGTCACCTGGTTTTACCCTGGGGATTACTTCTTTGTCTTATAAATAGCCAAGCACATGTCTAGGTGAGCTGTTAATCCATGGGGCTAGCTCTGAGATTTTGGAAGCATGTCTACCTCAGTTACAACACACACACACACACACACACACACACACACACACACACACACACAGAGTTGACCAAAGATAAACATAAAATGCAAAGTGCAAGCCCAGTTTTGAGTGAGCAGCTGGATTTGAGAATCGAACACAGAATGAAGCACACCAAGAAGAGTCCTAGCAAAGTGGTCCCCAATGTTCCCTGTTGTCCATTCCTCTAGGCTTCCGCCCTGTGGGCTGAGGGAGAGGGCCAGGTTCTCTTCTCCATGGGGCCAGGAGATGTCAGGGTCTGTGAGAGGAAGGAGGGTGGAACATGGGACAGGAGGGCAGAGCAAAGGCTCTGGAAGCAGGACTCAGAGTGCAAAGGGGATGATGCCAGAAAAGGTGTAAGTGACTGGCGCAGAGCTGCTTTCTCAGCAAAACAAAAGCAAAAATCAACCACTGTTCTCTTTTCTTCATGGAGTTTTTTATAAGCTTTAGGAAAAAAAATGTCCTGCAGTTTCAAACTTGATGCAAAATAGTATAAACAAATAAAGAGTATAAACAAATAGTGGCCCAACTCCTGGGGCCTAAATGCAACTGGGAAGCAAATGAAGCTTGACTCTTGGCCACCTGATATCCTCAGCAGGACACATTTATTTCCCTCCCAAATTTTTGTTTTAGTTGGCTGAGCTCAGATGGAAACATTTTGAGAACAGCTCTTGGGGACACTGTTCCTGAGTAGTGCCACTCCGGAAGTGAGGGTATTAGTCAGTGTTGTATTGCTGGGATGAAATACCTCTCATACACAACTTAAAGGTTCACAGTTTTAGGAGTTTGAGTACACGGCTGGCTGGCTCTGTTGCTTGAAGGCCTGCACCCAGGCCCAAACATCTGGCACAGGAAAGCTGTTCACTTCCTGGCACCCAGGAAGCAGACGGCAAGGGCCCGAGAGGGACCAGATGTCACCCCAATAGGTCAGGCCCCTGACCCACTCCTTTCAACCAGGTTCCACCTCCCATTTCCATTACCTCCAGGAAGGATTAATCCACTTGATGAAATTATACCCTCAATTCAATTACTTTCCAAAAGCCCATTGGCAACCAAACATTCAACATCACGAGACACTTCAGGGTACATTTTGGATTCCAAGCATAACACCCGCCCAAGGGCACTGTAGTGTGGGGTGGTTTTGTCCCTGGCTTTTGAGACCCATGTCCCTTGTGATGTGTCATTTGCATGTAATGTAAATCTCGCGACCCTCAAGCTAAGTAAAAAATACACACTGTGCAATGCTGTGCAATACTAAGGAGGAAAACAGCTGTTGTGGAGGTCTTCTTGGTTACCTGTTCAGGTGCAAGGAACCTCTGCCCTGCGAGCCAGGACAAGGGAGCTGAACTCCAGGATCCTCCGTGCAATGTCCCATCCCCTGAGGGCCCGCTGAGTGGAGGCAGGGAACTTTCCTTCCCTAGACTTAGCCTCAGTCACAGGTCCTTGAAGGTGCAATGAGCCGCTCTGACCTCCCGGCTCTTCTGAGAAGACAGCGCCCCTACTGGACGCTGGAGGCAAGGCAGCCTTGTGCTCTTGGCTTTGCCATTCTGGAGTGGAGTTTCCGTCCTCTGAGCTGGAGGTCTAAATCAAGGTGTTAGCAAGACTGAGGTTTTTTTTGGAGTGTCGTGGGGGAAAAAATCCATTTTCTTTCCCTTTCGAGCAGCCAGACAACACCTGCGTCCTAGGCTTCTGGCCGCTTCCTCCATCTTCACAGTCAGCAGCATCTCCCTGGAGCTCCTGCCTCCATCTTGTGAGGACTCTGGGGTCAGATTAGCCCGTGGTAATCCAGGGTCATTCCTCCATCGCGGGTCCCTTCCTGAATCCCATCCATAAGGTTCCTTTGGCCATGGAAGGTAGCATGGCCACAGGTTCTGGGATCTGGATGTAGACATCTTGCGTGCAGGGCATTGTTCCATCTAGTACGGGGTGGGAAACAGGAAGAGACTGAGTGGCGGCCTCCAGCTGAGACCCTGTCACATCTGGACCGACACCCTTATTGCTCCTTCACAGGCCCAGCCCAGAGAGGCATAAGACACTCCGACACCCCCATTTAAGTGTCTCCTACGCACCCCTCCCCTCCTGGCTGGGATCTGTCTTCACTTGCATGGCTTAGTCTTCTCTCAGAGCCTACATAACAATAACTACCATTTGTTAAACACCTGCTGAGTGTCAGATTTGGTTGTGTCGGGGATTTAAACATCATCTTGAATCTATGTAACTACTCGAGTGGATAGGTTTTGTGTGTGTGTGTGTGGTACTAGAGATTGAACACAGGGCCTTTGCACTGAGCTACATCCCAGCTCCTTTTTATTTCTTATTTAGATAGAAGGCCTTACTAATTTGCTAAGTTCCTAAATTTCCCAGGTTGTACTTGAACTCATGACCTTCTTGCCTCAGCCTCCCAGAGATGAAGAAACTAAAGCTTAGGAGTATAACTTGCCTAACATCACATGGTTAGTAAAAATGGAGGAGTAAAGGATTTTAGGATATATGCACAAATTCTTTGGTACTTCTTCCTTCAGAAAATGGACCTGAACGAGGCATGGCAGCACACCCCTGTAATCCCAGCACTCTGGGAGCCTGAAGCAGGAGGACCACATATTCAAGCCCAGCCTGGGCAATTTAGCAACTTAGGAAGGCACTGTCTCAAAATTTAAAAAGGGGGGGGTATGTTGGGGATGTAGCTTAGTGCAAAGCCCTGGGTTCAATCTCCAGTCCAATCCCCTCCCTCGCAAAAGAAACTCTAAAGATGGAACTTAATTCTCCTCCCTTTAAATGTGGCTATGATTGGTTTTTGGCTTCTGGGGAATGTTACAATCGGAGCTGATGATCTGTGAGATCTAACTGAGACATCAAAAGAACTCTGGCTTCCTCCCCACAGCTATCCTGTCGCAGCAGGACTGTCTGGAGAGGATGGTGCACAGGTCTGGGAGGCTGACCCGCCAGCCCCGCCCGCTTCTCCAGATGGCAGCCCTGGCCAAAATCTCCATCTCAACTACAGCCCAGGAGGGACTCTGAGCAGGAACCACTGACTCAGCTGCTCCCAAGTTCTGAACCCAGAGGAACTGCGGAACAGTAACACTTGCTTCTTTAAACCACTCAGGTGGGCTTGTGATGTAGCAACAGAGAACCAGCACAGCCCAGAGTCTGGGCTCACCCCTCAACTGAGGCTGCATCTGAAACCATCAAATTAGATGACCATTTCTGTGGGAGCCTGAGCCTTGAGGATGGTGCTGAGTTTCAGAGGACAGGGTGAAGGTAAGTGGCTA
The DNA here is from genome assembly GCA_004026905.1 of Hystrix cristata. Classification (NCBI taxonomy): domain Eukaryota; kingdom Metazoa; phylum Chordata; class Mammalia; order Rodentia; family Hystricidae; genus Hystrix; species Hystrix cristata. The sequence goes on along the minus strand of PVJO010001477.1, from coordinate 3,248 downwards.
AGGGACAGAGGAAGGACGGCTGCCGGGGAATGACTGGGTCCCAGAAGCCTGAGGGTGGGGAACAGGCTACGGAGAACTGGTCATGGGGACCTGGGTGGTGTTCCGCCCTTCCCGATCCACTCAGGGGCTTCGCCTTGGGAGCCCCGCTGCATGACGGGGAGGACAGTGACGGATGGGCAACGAGAGGACAAGATACTGGCGAAGAGCGCAGCAGGTGCCTCCCTTTCCTTCCAGGTGCGGCTCAGAAACTCCGCCTGCAAGATTTACATGAATGCTACAGTCAGCACGGTTACCTTGTGTCCTGTACGCTGGGAAAGCACCAGTGTGTACTGTTGTACTTCTTTAATGATCTTTATTACGAAAAGCAACACCAACTCTGCTCCTTTCCTCAGAAAAACCCCACAAATCCACATCGGTATCAGGTGTTGGTACATTGGCAGGTTTATTCTTTTCTTAAAGCTTGAACAAATACAGCTTCACACACACAGAAGTTGGTAAGAGTAAGCCCTTACTGCTCTGTTAAAAATAAAACCCATACATAAAGCTTTCTGGCCAGATTCCCCAAACAAGAAAACATCACATTACTACAATACATCCACTTTTTGATTAATGTGTATTTTAAAGTTGACAAAAATCATCCCCACCTGCCTGAACAAGGGAAGACTAACTTCAAGACCATGAAAGGGAAAAGCACATGCCCCTTAGAACTGTTCACGATGAGTAGATACGGAATTCTGAGAATTCTCAATAAATAGGGTATAAAATTCTGAGGGTTTACCTTTAATCAAAGACAGTACCAGTATCATTAGAATAAAACATTCAAAAGACATTAAAATAACTATGCATATCTACGGCAACAAAAGGAATGTACCACACTTAGTGCTTCTAAATTATCCCAGAAGAGGGAAAGTTCATTATAAATTAATACTGGAAGAGTCTAGCCCAGCTAGAATTAATCAATTTTTAAAATATCTACCATAAAGTATATAAATAAGGAATTCAGGAAAGCAGGTAAAGAAAAGCTACTACTTACTGAATGCAGCAGATATCAAGCAAAAAAGTCACTCCCCTGGGTGAATTAATACTAATAAAAATAATGGAAGGATGAATAAAATAAAGATACAAAATAAAATGGATTCTTGATGTGCAAATAATTTTATTCCTTGCAATGAAAGAATGTCTTATGTTCTTCTCTAGAGACTTAGGAAAAAAAAAGCCACGCAAATAAAATTCGAATTACATGCCAGTGGAGTGACTGTCAAAGGCTGGGCCCAGAAGGGCTTTTCAAAGAGGTCGAAGACCTGTTCTAATTCCCATCCAAATTGATGTTTACACCCTAATGAGAGGAACCCATCTACTCCCAATCAAACCCAATCTGTGGACTCCATAGACTCTATACTTTAGAATATCTGTTTCGCTTCTTTTTAAAAGAAAAACTAGGGGTGCGGTGGGGGTTGAGAGAGGAGGAGAGAGATCCAGAAGTAAAGAACTACACTATGCCAGGCAGATTACGGAGAAGACCAACAAAGGAAAAATGCAAGCCATGTCTGACAGCGGAAGGGTTCAGCCCACTGATAAGGAGCGAGCGCTTAGCTCTAACCAGAGAACCTGCCCGCTGGCCTGGGGGTCTGCATAATAGATGCTCCTGCCGGTGTACAGAATGATGAATTACCTCCTGCTTATCAGGCAACGAACAGAGCCAGCAACACAAAAGCCCCAAAGACACCTACAGTGCTTCAGCACTAGCCCTTTGAAATTGGAAACAAAATTCTGGCCAGAGACGAACATGCACCCACATGTCTAAAAACGGAAGGTTTTGAAAAAGGCATGGAGTACAAATCTTTTATAAATATATCCACCTTGGCTGGCGATTCTTCTGCTTGACAGGCCGCCTTGGACTGTCACGACGCTGATGTGACTAGACAGAAGACTTAGTTTAAGATAGTTAATTTGGGGGCTGGGGATTTAGCTCGGTGGTTAGAGTGCTTGCCTTGCAAGTGCAACGCCCTGAGTTCGATTCCCCAGCACCAAAAAAAAAAAAAAAAAAAAAAGATAGTTAATTTGGCAGCTACACACAGATAATTGCTGTCAGGGTTCAGTCTCTGGGTGACTCATCAAATACAGATGGTGACATGGTGACTCAGACTCAGCAGGGTCAAGCTCAGCTTCTCTTAGTAGCAGAAAGGAGGAATATGAAGGTTTGTGGGAAAGTATTGTGTGTATGTAGGAAAAAAACCGAAAAGACAAAATTAAAGCAATTTACCTGTTGATGCAAATGTGGGCCAGTTAGCAAAACCAAGGTACTGTCATTTCCCAAAGATGGAAGGAAGGGGGCAGTTAACATCGGCGCTACCTGATGTCCCCAAACAAAAGGACAATCAGCACATGGCATCCCAGCTTTCTTACCAGCAGCTCACAGACATTAGAAACCCCAAAATGTGCACCTTGGAAGGGGACATTCTGACTCTCTGCTCTGGGAAGGGTCCTGGTCCCCTGCGGGCTTTCTCCAAGGCCACTAACCACCCGAATTCCTTCTTCTGGGTCTCTGTCAGCTTCCCTTTCCCCAGAGGTCACAGCATTGCTTCCTGGAGACTGACCTGCAATAAACTCCTACCCCCTGCTCTGAAGGATCTGCAAATAAGCCACAGTAGCCAATCCAGCCGTTGCAGTAGGTCGAGAGCCAAAATCAGGATTGTGGTCCATTTAAAAAACAGGCATCCCATTCCTCAGGACTGAATGGAAGAAGAGACAAAAAGAGAAGAAAATATTTCCATATTATTAAGAAAATGGAGAAAATCTAATCAGTAGGGAAAACGGGGGAAAAAAAAAACCCTGAATACACTGGGTTCACTAGATTTTTAAAAGACAACATTCAAAACAAAATCTAAAATGCTCACATATGCTAAAATAATGTGATTAGTTCCAAATTCTAGGAAATTCTAGACCAAAACGTGTACATCAAAGTAGCGAGGTAGCATCCTGCCTTTCCCAGAAAGTTTTCAGGAAGAGGCCACGCGAGGCCCCCATCACCCCGCTGTTGATGAGGTCACCCGGAAGGAGCCCCGCTGGCTGCGGAGCGAGGCGCAGGCCTCTAAGGCTCCGAAACTCCGCGATTCTCCATGCTCCGAAGTGCTGAGGCATTGCTGTGACTGAGGTTTACTCTGGTTATCTATGTAGCCCTCAGAAATGAAACCAGCCCCAGTAACAAGGCATGCTACAAACTGGGTGAATGAATGATGTGTTTTAGA